>JAKSYS010000755.1:0-27362 GCA_022925895.1 Fragilaria crotonensis | reverse complement strand
TCCACATTGAATGCGTGGTGTACGGTGTACGCAGCCTTGAAGATAGGCCTCGGCAGGGTAAGGTAAAAGGTAAAGGGTAAAGTTAAAGCCCTTTACCTTTACCCTTTAGGAAATTACCCTTTAAGGAAAATCGTAACCTTTACCTTTACCCTTTAAGGAAATGCATTAACTTTACCCTTGAGGAAATTACCCTTTAAGGAAAATCGTTACCTTTACCTTTACCCTTTAAGGAAAATCGTTACCTTTACCTTTTAACGTTTACACGTTAAACGTTAAAAGGTAAAAGTTAAAAGGTAATTACCGGGTAATGATACGATTACAGCAACACCAACTTCGTGCACACCATTGAGTACGCATTAGCTGCCGATGATCATCATCTTATCATGGTGATTCTAGAATAGAAAATGAATTGATGAGCCACTATAATGATTAATGATTTCTCTGCTTGTCGGTGAGACTTGTAGGCATACTCAGACATTCTATTTCAGTCGGAATCATCAGCAAACATATTATCAAACTGTACGTTCAGCATGCCAACAACATCGTCGTCCAGGACTTCTTCTACCCACTCCTCTTGCTCCATTTCGATCATGCTCACCACTGCGTCAATAGATTCATCTGGTGCTGGCCGAGATGATCCCGCCAATCCTGACATCGCTGCCTTTTGACGATCGCGAGGAATTTTGATTATGTCAAGCTTCATCCACGAGCGTAAACACATGGTCTTAACAAAGATGTCAGACGACAACGATTGCCGTGCTGAAGTATACTCCCGACCCGACATGCTGTTCACTCGCTCCGATGGTGTTGATGTCGCCGGTGTTGCCAGGTAGTCCATTGCCATGTGATAGTGAGCCGGAAGCACATCCTTCCGTCCTATCCACCATTGGACAACGTCAATAAATGACTGCGAAACAACAACGCCCATGGCAAGGTATTGGTCAACCTCGTCACAAAGAGGAGTATTGTCTCCATCAACTTGGTTTGAAGTGCCACTACTCGCAAAGAGGGCTTCAAAAAGAGTGGCATTCGATTGTTCCAAAACATTGCGAGGTGGTACAACATGAAGCTTGTCAGCGTAGCGATCATTTAGAACAGCTCGAATGGTTGTCTTGAGTTCCTTCAGCTTTGTTGGATCTGTCGGCTTATGGATTTGCGGATTGAGGTATCCAGCCACAATAGCCGGTAGCTGAACCAGTTTCTTCTCGTACGCCTCTAGCTTAGACTTCATGTCAGCAACCGAAAGGGAAGGGTCAACACGCACAAGTTGTTCCTCGTTTACCTCACAATGTTTGATAAGGTGAGAAATCGATAGTTCAACAAGGTCAAGCGATGACTTACGGTCCGCAGCTAGGGACTCCATCACCTGACGTGGTACCCGAAGAAAGTCCATCACCCCACGAATCTTCGACCATTCCAAATCTGATAATGGACCGGTTCCAAGATCATCTTCATGGAGCATCATGGTCAGGTCCAGTGCCTCGCGTTTTTGCAGTGCGTCGCTGCACATCTGATGCGTTGAGTTCCACCGTGTGGGGCAATCCTGATGGGTTGGCTCCTTGCTTTTGTATCCCAAACGCTCGGCTTCCGAACGATAAGACTGACGCAAAACTTTGCTTCGACGGATGCTCACAAGAGAGCCCCGAAGCTTTTCATTAATTCCTTTGACTTGTGATAAGATTGATAATACACCACGCTGCACGGAGTGATCGGCACAGCGAATATGGTTGGACGGAAGCAGGACTCTGGAGCCCAAATGACTGTTGACAAGCTGGAAGAGGCGAGTCACTGCTGTGCAAGCATCGGACCCATTGTCCGTGACGACATGAAGAAGTCGCGACAGAAAAGCAACGCCAACTTTATCAGTGAGGTATTCAAAAAGTGCCGAGCCAACTCGATTTCCAACGCCTGTGCCAGAGGAAACATCAAGAATGGTTAGCAGTAAGCTTTTCATGGCACCTGACGTTGTATCAATCCAGTGAGCTGTCACGACATAAAACCCCTTGAGATTTCGATTAGACCACCCATCCATTGTGAGAGAAACACAAGAGTTGAGGCTGCATAAGTAATTCGCAAGCAAGGGCTGGGCAATGTTGAAGAGTTCGACCGTTCTCCTGAGGATTGTACGCGTTGATGGAGGTTTGTAACAACCATTGGTGAGGGTTTCAACAAGCGTGGAGAATTGTTGTTCACCAGCAGCACGCAAGGAGATGTTACCGCCAATAACGTAGTCGACGACAGCGTTCTCATACTTCTGCAGCACGTGCTGAGGAAGAAGCATCATACTCTTCATTGTTCCTTGATGCCCGCCTGCTGGCCTCTTTTGCTGCGAGGATTGATCTTGTATGGACATTGAGGAGGTGATATGATGTTGGTTGGACAAGTGAATTTTCCATCCTTGCGCATTCGTTGCGGAGGAAAACCATTTCTGGCATACCATGCATTTTCGTTTGCCACGTTGCCTCGGTGGGTCACCCGAGGTCCAATCATGAGTGTGTGACCAGGGAAAGTCTGCACGCTGGCGCTTGCGGCGGCTCCTGCCATGCCCCCTCGTACTTGTGCCATCATCATCTTCCTCGTCAACGTCGAAACTGGCAGAAGTGTTGTTCGGGTCCTCTTCAGCAGCACTGCTGCCAGCGGCAGTTATGCTTTCTTCCATGCTTACTGCTGATTGGTGATCATCTACTCCAATTGCCGATATCACATCAATAGAAAGATCAACGTGTTCTGCAGACGGATCAGTCATGACGAGGAGGTGTTGGTGAAGTTGATATAACAAGAAACAAGAGATGAGGACGAGTAAAGTGTAAAGTGAAATGAGAATGCGAATGCAAATGCGAATGCGAATCTCAGAACTCAGAAGAAGAATTAGATATCATCTGCTCGTACGAACTGCTACGAGTGTATCATGTAGAAGGTAATGACATCCTACGCATCATTTGTCTTGAACTTGGTTGACATCTGGATCTCCCTTAAAGGGTAAAAGGTAAAGGGTAATTAACGGGTAATCCAAAGCTTTACCTTTACCCTTTAGGAAATTACCCTTTTAAGGAAAATTGTTACCTTTACCTTTACCCTTTAAGGAAATGCTTTAACTTTACCCTTTAGGAAATTACCCTTTAAGGAAAATCGTTACCTTTACCCTTACCTTTTACCCTTTACCCTAGGGGTAAAGGGTAATTTTCTTACCCTGCCGAGGCTTACACCGAAACTTATCCTACTCCTTTTTAAATTTGCTTTGTGCGTGCGTGCGTGTGTGTGTGTGTGTGTGTGTGTGTGTGTTTGTGTGTGTGTGTTACGGAGTATGACCACTCTGGGGTACTGTTGTACTGTTACGTGGATTACATGTACTACAGGTGTACAGTACATAAATCGACAGTAATTTATGTTGAAACGACAGTGTCTTACTTTACTGTAGTACTGTACTGTACGTATTCAAAGTTACTGGATGGAATAGTCATTGAATTCTTTGTATGAATAATAAACAGGTTGCTTCACAAATGCTACACTGTATAAAACATACCGTGCGATGAACTGCAATACTGGGGCATGAGCACAACAATGGGGGTACTGTGTACTGTACGTCATGTAGTAGCTTACGTTGGTACCAGGGTACTGCATACTGTAGAACAAAAAATGTCCTCTATCCTGTATCCTGTGGGGTATGTAGGTATGTATCATACTACTCCGATCAGTTGTGAGGAACCCACTAGTTATATACAAATTGCACATGCTCCGAAGTTGCCTTCTGTAAATCCGAATTCCCATTCAATGATCGCCATCGTCATGAAATCCTTCCGCCGTGTCACTATGAGGGGAAGTCATTGTCATTATTATCCCTCCTTATCCTCCACAACAACAACCAAGTTCCTTACAGCCATGTATGCGACATCTGCCATTGCCTTTTCGCCCTCGCATCAACTGACGAGGTCAACTATGGCGTTCCCACTGCTGCCTGTTGCTATAACGCACAATCGCATCCTTCCATGGCCGACAACAACAACATCAATATCATCATTGAGACGGCGGCTTCATTCACATTCCTCGGTCCACCTTACGGATGATGAAATCCTCCGTGTGACTCGGGATTGGTTTGATCGCATAGTGGTGGGTTGGAATCTTTGTCCATTTGCCAATCGTCCCAGCACTCGCCTTGGTGCTGGTGCACAACCTGCCGTTGCGGGACGATCAGAAGAAACATTCAAATTGGAAATTATTCGTGGAAGTAACGAGCATGATATTATTTCCTTTGTCTTGGGAGAATGTATCGTACGAACTGAAAATCCAGGTACAACACTTGTGGTGGCACCCGAATGTCATCCTGACAATTTTGAAGAGTATTTGTCCTATTGTGCCACATTCGATGAGGATATGTTGCCCATTCATGGACTGGAAGATGACATTCAGATTGCTCCATTTCATCCGCTCTTCCAATTTGCTGATTCCGAGGGTGTCGATGTGTGGACCAACCGATCGCCTTACCCAATCTTTCATATTTTGAGAGAACAAGAAGTATCGGTGGCAGTTGAGAAGTTGGATGGCGATGCCTCAAAGGTATGGAAACGGAACATTAGACTATTGAAAGATTTAGAGGAGTCTTTGGGAAGCGAGGCAGAGCTCGAGAAGGTCATTCGCAATGCAGACCATGGCCACAACGAGGAGATTCGTGGTGCTTTACAAAGGAACAAGTTCACTGTTGATCCATCCGGTGTGGATTGAATTCCTTTACCATCGATAAGCCTTGCGACTGAACGCACGAAACTACCGCCTACTTATATCGTCACGACGATGCTTTCCTCAAGATTTTCTTCAGTGCTATCTATCCCGGAAGCCCGCGCCAATAGATTGAAATGCATAAAGTCGTACTCAACAACAGAGACACTCCACATTATAGTGAGTCGCCAAGATGGATGCATCAGAATCGAAGATCCGTCTACCGCATTCTTATTTGATTGATTTCTCGCGAATCAACAAGCAACGATTCCACGTTCGACACATGTTCCACTCCAAGGATACAACGAAAGCCAACACAAGCGATGGCGTAGAATCGTGCTGTGATAAGAACTGACGCTTTCAAATCGCCGAGTTCAATAAGGCTGATAACCTCGATGGGAGCGCCCCGCCCACATTCAAACTTGGTTGTGGCGTCTTGTGGAAGTCTGTGGTTTGCCTTGACGAACAAATCACGCTGATTATTGATCCAGCCTTCACAAGTTGTTTATTTGTTGCCATTCCACTGACGAAGTATCTCATAGAGTACGACAGGCGCACATGCTGCAATGTTGAGAGAATTCTTTGCACCGTACATCGGTATCTCAATGATCTCATCGAGAAGGGGCATAATTTCTGTGTCAACGCCTGTTGGCGGAGGGAAGCGGAATAAATATTCAAACATGCGTGAGAGTGGGTGCGATAACATATACTGAGTAGATATAAACACACGCGTAGAGCCATGCTGCTAGAGAGAACGTGAGGCTCTTTCGTACCTGTGACTTCATTTCCCAAGATCAACGCACATCCATCTTGGGGATATGCCATCAATGTGTATTGTTTGGACTTGTCCGTCGTCTCCATACCGATTACAGTGTATTCAGGCTTTTCCTCTCGAAGGTAGCGCAACGCTTCCATCATGGTTCCAAAGTGCTCATGGTTTACAACCCGTTCCGCGCCCAGAGCGCTCTTGGCGAGTTTTTCCGCTCCACTTCCCTTGGGATGTGGTGTGATTCCTGTGGTAATCACCATGGTACATCCAGTCGCATCCGCCGTCCGAAAGAGAGATCCGACATTAAATGCGCTGCGAACATTGTCCAAGACAAGAATTAAGGGAAATTTTGTTCGAGCCTTCTTGACTTGGCCATTGTAAGTATTGTTGTCGTTGTCCTCGTCCAGGTGTCGCACCCATTCGGCCTCACTCGACTTGTGCCGCTTGATCAGAAATTCAACCTGTCGAGCAACCCGAGATGCGGTGGCTTGGAGTTGGAGCATGTCGTCGTTGTTTTGGTCGACTGTGGACGTCGTCGCAGTTGATCCGGTCAGGTAGGCTCGATACGTTTTGATGGCGCTCTTTCCAAATCTACTGTCGTAGCCTTGGGAGGGATCCTGTATGGACTGCAGTGCCGAGTTGTGCAATTCGTTGGCATCCACACCCAATAATGATAACTGTGAGTGAAGCGTTGCGAGACGAACGGATTTCTCGCCGCTGTTGTTACTGTCATTTTCACTTGTGCTGACTGTAATTGTTTTCGAAAACAGTCTCGTAATGGTAGGTGATGATGTTCTGCTCAACGCGGAAGCATAGATAGTAGATTGTCTTGGCATGACATGGACATGCGCAAATCCTCTGCAGAGATTCAGCATCATTGCAAGCGTGACGACTTGCAACACGAAACAAATCGATCTGTGTCGATTGCTGGTTGAAAAGGTAAACAGCGGTACAATGAGTTGCAATAATGAGCACATTTGTGATGCAGTGATAACGAATCGTGATAGCGCGATCCGTATCTCATGATTTCATGGTGTGCAACGGCGAACACATCGCACTATTTTGTGTTTTCCGTCATTCGTCAGTGCAGCTGTTTCTCATAAAGAAATACACTGCCACGTGGAAGTCCATTTCATTGAGCGAGCGCAGCACTCCATTCTCCAGTGTTAAGATATCTGAGATATGGCGTCATCTGCTATGCTGGGGCTACAGTCCAGACGTACAATACCGGGTTTGAGTTTTTGAAGTTAGCCGAACAATTCTCAACTGTGATCAGCAGATGCGATCGTCGGCGTTAAGACTCCTTGCGTTTCAATTGACAATCCATTTTCGCCCCTCCTCCAGCATTTTACGACCCTCCATCAAGTCGTCACCTGTGTTGTCTATTTGTGGTGCCAAATCTCACCCATTTGCAGGAACTCTCACCACAATGTCGTCCTCTTCCTCCAAAATGACAACGTTTGCGTCCCATGCTCTGGTCTCGATGCCTCTGCACTACTGTCCCAGGATCAAGTGGATGCTGAATTGAAGATCATGACATTATGGAAATTGCAAGAGAAGGACGGGGTACGCCGCATTGCTCGTCAGTTTGTGACCAAGAATTTTCAAACTGCCCTGGATGCCTTGAATGCCTTTGGAGCCATTGCAGAACGCAATGGCCATCATCCTGATTTGCATCTAGTAAATTACAGAGAAGTAGAAATCGTTCTTTGGACACACAAAGTTGGAGGACTGACACAGAACGATTTTGAATTGGCAAAGGTATTTGACTCTGACGTGGAAGTGTGCTACAGTCCAAAGTGGCTCAACGAACATCCAGAGGCGGACCGCAAGGCAAGCGCAGAGTCTGACGCTTGAAAACGAACATTTGTTGCCATCTCTCTCATGCCATGATGCTTTTAAGGAATAGAAGCTTCCTATCAAATGTTCCTATGCCTCATCCTACAAACAAGGAAGGTGACGTTGCCAACTTCAGTCACTATGAGCTACACGTAGTTCATGGTCGAATAATTGCGAAAAGGTTCGCTTACGACCATGGTGCAATATGCAATTCATAATAATCAAATGCAATGGCAAATGAAATCATGTAAAACGGCACGCCATTAAAATAATCTCGTTTCTTGTCCTGGCGCTTTGGGTCAAGTAATTTGGGTGCCTCATAAAGCTCAGGAAGTTGAGGGCGTAGGTCCGAACTTGTCGGAGGCTACAGAGGATGGGTTGATTGCTACTCCCCCCTGCATCTTGCTTTGCCAGTGCTGTCCTCTTGTACACGTGAAGACGGGATTTATGGTGGATGCATTGCTTACTGCTACATCAGGACGAAGATTCAATTGAAAAGACGTATGGTTTTGATGAGGTGCAAATATTCGATTGTAGGATTATGGACAAACAAGCGCATCTTGAGGACGGAGTACATACTCCATTGCAGGATGAAGTTGTGACAATCTACGATTTTGTGTTTGTTAGCTTGGTACAACTTAAATGCCGTCGTCATCATCATTGCCATCTGCCCCATCCTCGTTGACAACACTATCTTGTTGGTAGTACATCTCCAAGATCTGTTCGCTCGTCGTCGCCTGGTGTGGCTTCTTGTCATCGCGCAGGCGCTCAAATCGAGGAAAACGCAAGCCAATTCCACGGCCAGCCTCTCCAGTGCGACCAATGGCCCCCTTATGGGTCGATGACTTGGACAGATCGGCGGCCTTGACTTCCCAAACTTGAATGGTATCGAACCACACATCGCATGCAAGAGTATCAGAGGTAATGTAGTTCGAGGGTTTCTCGTCAATGGAATGGTCGTTGAAACTTTCAGAGAGGTTCTTGAGGTCTTCATCCGAGAAGCCCGTTCCGATTTTGCAAACGCTCTGGAATTCTTCCGTTTCGGGATCGTAGCAGGCCAATAGGTACGCTCCGAATGTTCCAGTTCGTTTGCCTCGTCCGTAGTAGCCACCAAGGGGTACGAGATCCACAGAATCCCCGAGTCCGTCGAGGTAATCCTTTTTGAGTTTGAGCCAGTTCAAGGATCGCTTGGACGGTTCGTATGCAGCATTTCCGTCCAATGTCTTCACCATCAGCCCCTCGCACTGACCCTTGACGGCAGCTTCCAAAAAGTCTTCCAAAACTGTCGTGTCGCCATCCTCAGTGTGATCAAGTGATTTTGCAAATTGAAACTTGGATTCGACGGGCCCAAAGTTAGCCTTGAGCAAATCCCGTCGTTCAGAGAACGACAAGTTAAGAAGTGACTTGCCGTTAAGATACATGAGATCAAACGCTTCCACAATGACCTGGACCTTTGCCGTTTCGGCAGATTCTTCAGTCTTCTTGCGGGTTGATAGGATTTGAAAGGGTACCAAATTGCCAGTTTCGCGATTGAAGGCAACAACCTCCGTATCCAAGACAAAGCTAGTGACTCCATCCTTGGCGGCGGCTCTGACGTACTGTGGCACCTCCGGATACTTCACTGACGTATCCAAAAGGTTTCTCGAAAATACCTTGAAGGTCCCATCCTCCAGCATGTGTACCTGCGCCCGTTCACCGTCGTATTTAAACTCGCAAGTGAAGCGCTGCCCATTCAGTCGTTTGAGAACTTCTTGAATCGATTTGGTTGGCTTTGCCAACATGGGTTCTACTGGTATACCTGGCGTTAAGGTGCAGACCATGTGCAGCTGGTCAAGAGGTACCTTGAGGAGAGCATCCAAGAGTGCATCGTAGGAAGGCACTTCCGAGTATGCTTTTTTAATGATTGCGACCGCTGCCTCGGCACGGTCGCTCTTGGACTTGGAGCTCTTGCGATACAACTGCACTTCTTCCGGCAGTTCGTCCTCTTGTACAACTGAGTCACTTACTTGTGGAACGCCCTTTGGCGGCGTCGAACAGAAGGCGTGGGCCAAACTGATCAAGACTGTTGACCGGGCTAACCCAATCCTCAATTTCCCCTGCAATCCCCGAATAATATATTTCGCTTCGGGGCCCTTGGCCCGGACCAACAATTTTTTGATTTGATCTACTTTGGATTTTTGTGATTGCGCGCCGGTGGTTTGGGAAATGCCCCGAAAGACGGCCAGCACGTCCCTGGCCAAGAGCGGTTTGGGTTTGACACCGAAACTCAAAGTCAACTGTTTGCCCTTGCTTGCCTTGGCAACAGTGCCCAAATCACCTTGCGATTCGTATTGTTGTTTGATAATGGCTATTTTGAATTGACAAGTGACATGTGTGGGTGCATTACCATGTACAAGGAGGAAACAAGCCCACGGCATTGAGCAATGTATATTTAAGGCAACGAAATATTGTGAGTGACTGCGCCGACCGACATGTCATTTTCATAACAGTACAACTTACATGGATTCGTCCCATAGGCTTCTCCAATCGCCTTGATAAGGATCGCATCTCCAATTCCCAATTCGATGCATTCGTAAGATGGTGCCACGGAATTGCTCGAAAGGTATACCAAATCATACAAGTCTGTAGGTGTCGAACTTTGAATTACGTGTACAAAGAGATTGGTCAAGAGTGCTTGAATTTCGAGCCGCCCGGAAATGGCTTCAATCTGTTCCATTGTATTGCAGAAGACCAGATACGTGAGTGGTTCATCGACGAATGATTCAGCTGGACGAGTTGTCGACGCCACTGGAGACTTGGCATCTTTTGTCGAAGATGTTCGGTTCGTAGTCGTATTGATTGTTGACTCCTTTTTGCTGCTGCCGTTCGCGGTGGACTTTTTTTGGAAAAATGAAGAGACTTTCGGCATTTCTTGTTTCTCATCCGCGTTAGGCTCCACTTCGGAATCTTTTTCAACGTTCTCATCACTTTTCATGTCGTCATCGTCGCCTTCTCCATTTTTGCCTGGTTCTTCGTCGTCTGAAATCTTAACTTTTTTGGCTGCGGGAGCTGCTCGTGCTGGTGCCTTGACTGGTTTCTTTCTCGTTTTTGTTTGGATTCCGTCTTGGTCCATGGCGGTGGCATTGACCACATTCTGATTCGCCAAAAGATCGTCGTCGTCGTCATCATCATCATCATCCACAATACGCCTCCGGTTGCTGGTTCGCTTCTTTCTTGTCTTTGGGGCTCTGACGACAACCCTGTCGTCATCGTCTTCATCGTCGTTGTCGTTGTCCTGTTCTTGAACTGCTTTCACAGAAACTGGTTCATGGTCATTTCCATGTTGATGATTCTCCTTTTCTTCGTCGCCTCCTGTTGTTGAAGTCGTCTTGTTGTTGTCGTTGGCGTCTTGTGCTGTCGGTGGTGGTGCCGCCGATTTTTTCCAAGAATCCAGAGTGGTTTGTGTCGTTGTCGACACTCGTTTGGCTTTTGGAACTCCAAAGAAGGAGTCGAGATTGGATTGTTGACTCGGCATTGTGATTTTCAGGATTTTGATCAAAACGAAACCTTAAAGGACAAACCTGTCGTTATGGTTGCTGTGGTTGTTGCTGATGTAAGTTAATGAAAGGTGGAACCAGCGTTTGTTTAATTAACTCGCACACCGCTGTACTCAATGCTCGTTCCTTTTGGTTGAAGGATTGGCTGGTAAGCAATGAGCAGATGAGCAGTAATGAGTATTACTGAACAGATCTGATGTTCTTGAGTTTTTTGGTTAAAAATCGACACATGCAAAATGCATCCCAACATGTTGCCGCCACAAATAATGCGCGCGCCAAATGTTTAAAAACAAAAACTGGAATGAGGAATATCGCTCGATGTGCAACACGCATGAGAAATCTGAGTCCACAAGAAGCGAGAACGATATGATGGATTCCTAAAAATACATGACAATGGAGGTGGAGGGTGGAGCACGTTCCAGATCTGCCAAATGTTACAGTACGGGAGTACTTTACTGTACGATACTTGAAGTGTGGTTGTATCTATCACACAGTAACAACTATTTCCGGGTTCGGTTCCGGTATGATGTACTGCGAGTATGACATTTGTACATATATGTATATGATAGTACCAGGTACTCGCATATAGGACACGTGTACAGTAAAAGCGCGATGAGTATACGAGCCATGTGATTGGTGTACAAGACGAACAAGTCGTCTGGCACGCTCGCAGTTCGGTTCCCGGAAATTCGGCTCATGGCGTACCATATCATACACCATACTGTCCATCAATATCCGATGCGAGTTGAAAATACAAAATCTAATTACTCCGACTTGTTCTATACTACAGGACCCTGCAGAGCTGAGTAAGGAGTATGCAAACTCCGTTGTTGAATGCACTGAAGGCACGCTACACCCATTTGTCACTTGTTCTTCGTACACTTGCTTGAGAGATCAAAGAGCTGATAAGTCAAAGTGCTGTATACTCATTACAGTACCTTCGCTCATCATCAGAAAAGGCGCCAAGAGAACAAGATCCGTTCCAAGTGTGCACTGAGCACAAATCGAAGGTCTCGTTCATCTCATTGTCCAACGTCTGCTTCGGAAAAAACATCATGTTGTCGGATCACGAACAACAACAGCTGCAACAACAACAGGAACAGAAACTTCCAATAGTCTCAGAGACATCGACAACA
The DNA here is from genome assembly GCA_022925895.1 of Fragilaria crotonensis. Lineage (NCBI taxonomy): Eukaryota > Bacillariophyta > Fragilariophyceae > Fragilariales > Fragilariaceae > Fragilaria > Fragilaria crotonensis. The sequence continues at coordinate 15,369 of JAKSYS010000755.1, read as the reverse complement.
TCAGCAGTTGCATCATCATCATCATCGTCATCTGCAGCAACAGTAGCATCAACAACATCAACGGCATCAACAACAGCAACATCAACAACATTGGTGGCAAAAGGAATCGATCCGAAATTCATTCGTCAGATACAAGAAGAGAAAATGGAGCTGGATGCCATGTTTGCGCGACGACGAGGAGTTACGTTTGCACCTCATCCAAAGACCTTGTCGGCACATTCCTCTGCACCGAACGCAACAGTGCCTGTCATGGGAGACTCGTCACCATCAACATCATTATTCGCATCAAACGACAATTACAATCTTCACAAGAAACGACGAATTGCCACTGCCACATCCACAACAACTGCCTCCTTCCACGCGAGCATGAACTTTCAAGAAACGGCACCGAAGAGGTTCAAGACCATGCCCAAGAAACCCGAGGAGGGTCGCATCACATGGAGCAACGTGTACGACGCACCACCCCTGACGGAAGTTCCAAAAATCAAATTTGATGATACCGCACGGGGGCCGTTGTTGATTGTGACGAATAGTATATCGACTATTCCTAAAACTGCAACATCATCATCATCGACCTCAACCGCAACACCCGTGTCTCAAAACAATAATGACAACAACGATGTGGTGCCCATGAACGACAACGAACGTACTCTGGCGGAGCATGTGGAGAGTGGAGTCGAATCATGGAAAGAGTTTGAAGCGGCCATGACAGAATCGACACGGTCCGACAAAAGCGACGATGATCACCTCGACTCTCCTGTTGTTGATGATGATGACGACGACGATGATGATGCTGTTGCTGCCGCGACTTTGGGAGATACTCGGGGGGATATTGAGGAATTGGATCAAGTGAAGGATGATGTCGAAGACATTGACGTTGATGAGAGTCCGTAGGAAGGCCGTGAATCTATCGAAAAGGAACTAACCATTGCCATCATCCGTCTGTTCTTGCGGTAAATAAATGTACAAAGTCGATAATCGGGGCGTGTGTAACCTTGCAGCGTTGCACATCAGATGTACGGACTGAATTGAAACGAGGATGCACAATCTGCTGGGTTTATGAGGGAATGTTGGGGGTGCATCTACATTTTCTTAAACATTGTAATAGTACCTTGTTCTAAGTATTGCCTACAGCAGCAAGAGCAAGTGGGAGTCAAGATGTTACGGCGGGGTCATGCAAGGTTTCGCGCAGAGACACGGACCCGCTAGACAAGATTTTCATCACAAATGAGACTTCACCGACGCATGAAGCTGAAGCAAGGTGGATGTGTAGTAACGATTTTGGCACGCTGTCATGAGCTTCTTGTGGTGCCATTTTCCTGGAGTTGGGATGGAGTATTTACCAGCAAGAACCGATCTTGTCGAATGGTGGCTTCGTGTGCGCCATCTCGACTGTGAAGTATAGCTAGAAATGCATCTTTTGCGGCTGACAGCTGTATTTCGACATGTGCAACGACATGTTCCATGAGTTCCAAATCGAGCCATGCTTCCAAATCCGAAACGTGCGACGCAAATTGTCCTCCAGTTTGTATTGTCTCTTGGAAGTAGGCATGTTGAGCTGCATACACATTCATGGCAGCCATACGAATGGGCCATGTTGGATCGCGAGGAGCTGTTCTTGCTATTGGATCATCAACATTCTCAGCTTCTGAAGAAGCGACATTGTCTTCTCCAAGGACGAGGTATCCCCATGCGTTCGGTAGGTGCATGTTGACATTTCCTAGATAACGCTTCTCTTTAGGATTCCATTCGATTTGAGGTTGCCAAGTCCAATTGATGTCGCCCTGACGTTCCACACGAGAAAAGTTGATGCGCCAAAAATGAGGATATTGTTGGTTATTGGGATGCCTTGACGGATCCGTAGTCGTTGCAGCACTTGAGGTAGTCTTGGTGACCATCAAATCGGTATAGGCCATGGCAATTTCCACCGACCATATCGTTGTGGTGGAGGATGGGTCATTGAGACTTCCCTCGAGGATTAGTACCGCCGATTGCTGTCGTTGTACATCGTAATACAGTTCTTGTCCAGGTTGCGCAATCCTTCCAGAATGTTCTTGTCCTCCATCGATGTAGGACTTGTCCAATAGTAAATTCCAAACCGTATTGTACGCGTTGACTTCAAATTCCTTGTAATTGTGTGTGGTCATTGTGGGGTCGATGAATACCTCAAAATCCGAATCGCGTTGAAAAATGGGATCGTTGCGGTCCGTAAAGGATGTGACGACCGGATGGTCGGCATCGGCGTGGAGCAGGGCACCAATGTAGAGATACTTATCATCATGGAGCATTTTAATCCGAGTGGCACACGACGGAGGCGGTCGATCCTCTTGTGGAGCATCGTCAGCACCTCGAATGTCGTCAAACAAATCACTCCAGGGCACCTTCTGCCATGCAGGCTTGGTCAGATTCCCATCAATGATGAGGGGAGAATGGATCCGAGGAGCGACGAAGGTGCGAGGATAATACTGGGCATACAGAGGGACAGAAGTTGCAGATGCGGGCAACGCTCCTCCTGATGACGAGGTCATGCTGATCATGACACCAGTTGCGTAGAATAAAAACACGAAATCTATTTAACGTAATCCCGCCATACCCATGATAAGGGGATATGGGGCTCATACGGGTAGGCACTACACTGGAAGGTGTAGCAGCTACCGTCACATTTCTCTTACCTGACCGCACTAACGCGCATGGAAATACTCTCTGATGGTGCGCATTCCCGTATTTACTTTCCGTTTCACGCGACGAAGACTGTCCCGAAATATTGGCGCGTTAATCGACAACCAGTTCTTGGTGACGGCCAAAGAATAGTGAAATAATGACAACGAAGCACAAGAATTCGCATCTTTTGCAATGATTGGCGACACACTGACACACCTCGTACCAGTACAAGTACTTGTACTGGGCATACACAGAAGCACCACGGTCACCAGGAGAACACGGACAGTACGAAGTCTGACAGTGGCAAACAGTTGACAGTGGACAGTCAGAGTTCAAACTTCAAAGTCGACTTCACGCCAAACGCGACCACACGTGGATTTCAATATGACACTTCACCTACAAGATACGATGTAGAGATTTCCTGCTCCCCATACTTCCTACATTGGTTAGCACGAACTTGATCTGAATACCACTGATGAGTGCTAATGAGTTGGTGTCCAAATGCTTCTCAGGTATTCTCAAACCCTCCCAGGAAAAGATTCTCGCGTTCTCTTGATATCTCCTTTCATTGATCACACAACCCTATTGTTCCTCTTCTCAAATTTGGGATCACAATAGTATCATCGTTGTCTGAGCTCTGACCAGCAAACCATCTCTGCACAAACCCGAGTCCTTCGAGAACAAGTCATGTCTACCAGTTCCAAGAGCTCCAGCGTCGTGAAGGTATCCCCCATCGACCATGCGACACCGGTCGAAATGCAATGGTTGACCACATCTGGATTGACGGTCGTTGTCGTGGGAGCGTCGGGTGACTTGGCAAAGAAAAAGACATATCCTTCGCTTTTGGATTTGTACGATGGTGCGTTGCCTGGCGTTGATACTTTATGTGCAACCCTTGCTTTGCTGCAAATGTTGGTGCTCTGTGTTTACTTCTCGCGACGCTCAACCATTTCTCGTAATCCGTACCCGAATTGCAGACAATCTACTGCCCCAGGATACTGTCATTTACGGCTACGCCCGTAGTCCCATGACGGATGACCAGCTCCGTGATCGTCTTCGCCCCTACCTAGCCAAGACTTCCCATTCCCCATCTGTCATTGAAGCATTCCTCGGTATCTGCAGGTACCAAAGTGGCAAGGCATACGGCGACGTGGACGCCTTTACCAATCTCGCTGCATCCATCGCCGCAGACGAAGCGGCCCATCCACATGAACAATCCAATCGACTCTTTTACTTTGCGATTCCACCAAACGTATTTGCAGAAACTGGAATCGCCATCCGACAAACCTCCATGCAAGTTGAAGCCAAGGGATGGACCAGACTCATTGTGGAAAAACCATTTGGTCGCGATTTGGAATCCTTCGAAACGCTTAATCGCACCTTGGCCGAGAACTTTACCGAAGATCACATTTATCGAATCGACCACTATTTGGGAAAGGAAATGGTTCAGAACTTGACCGTTTTGAGATTTTCCAACACATGGTTCGAACGTGTCTGGAATGGTAACGATATCCAGTGCATCATATTGACTTTCAAGGAACCCTTTGGGACGGAAGGCCGAGGTGGATACTTTGACAAGTATGGTATCATTCGTGATATCTTGCAGAATCATTTGCTGCAAGTGCTATCCCTCCTTACTATGGAAACACCCACCATCCTCGAAGGACCAGGTGCCGGCAAGGCAATTCGAGATGCCAAAGTTGCCGTCTTGAATGCTGTGGCACCCATTCAACTTGAGGATTGCATTCTGGGCCAGTACGAAGGATATGCCGACGATCCCACGATTGAAAACAAGGACACAAACTGCCCAACCTATGCTGTCATCAAGCTTAAGATAAATACCCCCCGATGGCATGGAGTTCCAATCATTCTCAAGGCAGGGAAGGCACTCGACGAGAAAAAGTCAGAAATGCGTATCCAGTTCAAGGACGCCCCAGCCGCCGAGTATCTCTTCCAGGGACAAGACTGTCCTCGCAACGAACTGGTCCTCCGCCTGCAACCCCACGAGGCAGTTTACATGAAGACCAATGTCAAATCCCCAGGATTTGCTGCCAAACCCATCCAATCGGAGCTCGAAGTCAACTACGACACCCGTTTCTTTGCCCATACCCAGGAATCCAATCCAGATGCCTACACACGCCTCATTTTCGACGTCCTGCGCGGCCGGCATTCCGCCTTTGTCCGTGACGATGAACTCCGCCGCGCGTGGGAGATCTTTACGCCAGTCTTGCACCGGATTGAACAGGAGAACATCCGACCCATCATTTACCCACAGGGATCGCGTGGTCCGCCCGAGGCTGATGCACTCATTTCGCAGTTTTACAAACGCAACGAAGATTACGTCTTTTATGACGAAAGCGTGGAGCGAAAGACTGAGGGGGTGACGACTGCACCCGAGGTGACACCACTGCCACCGGCTACTACTGTGGTGCCCGACGAAGACAAATGTGACATTGGATTGTGGGGCCTGGCGGTTATGGGTCAAAACTTTGCCCTCAATATGGCAACGCATGGCTTTCGTGTCGTTGTGGGCAATCGATCGCTTTCAAAGGTTGAGGCGACTGTCGAACGAGCCAAAGCCGAAGGCGATTTGCCAATTGTAGGCGCTAAAAACGCCGAGGTGTTTGTCGCTCATCTAACGAAGCCGCGAAAGATTGTGATCCTTGTCCAAGCCGGCAAACCCGTCGATGATACGATTGCACACCTCACTGCTTACATGGAACCTGGCGATGTCATTATTGACGGAGGAAATGAATGGTTCCCCAATTCCATTCGACGAGCAGAATCGCTCGAGTCCAAGGGCATTCATTTCATGGGAATGGGAATTTCCGGTGGCGAAGAGGGAGCACGCAACGGTCCCTCCTTGATGCCCGGTGGTCCCAAGGAGGCCTATGACTTGGTCGCGCCCATCTTTGCAAACTGCGCCGCTCAGGTCCCCCGCACGGGTGCTTGCGTTGGATATCTTGGTCCTGTCGGGTCTGGTAACTACGTCAAAACAGTACACAACGGTATAGAGTACGGCGATATGCAATTGATTGCCGAAGTGTACGACGTTCTCAAGAATGTCGTCGGATTGAGCAACAGCGAAATGGCAGCCCGTTTTGAAGAATGGAACAATTCCGAATTGGCATCTTACTTGATTGAAATCACGTACACAATCCTTCGTCATAAGGACGATCAAGGCAAGGAGGGTGACATTGTTGACTACATTTTGGATAAGACTGGCATGAAGGGTACTGGGAAATGGACCATTCAAGAAGCTGCAGAACGGGCGGTTGCCGCACCGACCATGGCTGCCGCCCTCGATGCACGCATGTTGTCGGGTCGCAAGGAAGAACGCGTCGAAGCGGAAAAGGTGTTGTTCGGACCGGAAAAAGGTCAAATCGAATCGCTCACTCCGGAGGAAAAGGAAGAAATTATTGATGACTTGAAAGCAGCTCTGTACGCCTCCAAGGTTTGTTCTTACGCTCAAGGTTTGAGTCTTATCAAGGCAGCATCGGATGAGTTCAAGTGGGACGTCAACCTTGCAGAGTGTGCTCGCTTGTGGATGGGCGGGTGCATCATCCGTGCCGATCTCCTCCATCAAATACATTCTGCCTTTGGAGAGAATCCAAAGTTGCCAAATTTGCTTGTGGACAAGTTCTTTGCCGAACAACTCAATCAGCGCACTCATGCGTGGCGTCGCATTGTGGCACGATGCATCACGTCTGGTATTGCGTGCCCAAGTCTTTGCAGCTCTCTGACTTACTTTGATACTTACAGGAGAGGTCGGCTACCGGCCAACTTGACGCAAGCCCAACGTGATTTCTTCGGTGGTCACACATATGAGCGTACCGATATGGAGGGAAGGTTTCATACCGCGTGGACAGCTGCCCATAAAGATATTGGTGATGCCAATCAACGAGTTGAGGGAGAATCCTTGCAGACATGAATCAAACGAGCAATGCATTTACTAGTGATAACGATAGCCCTCGATACCAAGTGTTGGAGGTTGTTGTCTAGTCCAGCCAGGGGAATGGCAACTGTCTCCGCGACTCATTCAACCAGAAATCCTGATTCGCACGTCGACGTAATCAAACGAACAATACATTTACTAGTCATTATGATACCCTTCTATGCCAAAGTACGTGTTGGAGGTCGTCGTCTACTCCAGCCAGGGGAATGGCAACAGTCTCGCGACTAATTCAACCTGAATCCTAATTCGCACGTCGACGTATAGGTGGCGTCCAGCTTCAGTCTGTCTCTCTGACATATCATACCTGCAATCGCCTCATTTACTGGGTAACCTCCTATGGACAGATATGACACTGGAACTTCTGTCGATTATCAAGTCAGTCGGGGCATGCAGAGTTGCCAATACAAGCCCGAACATTATTGGTGACACGATTGAATCCTGGAACCTAAAGAACTGATTGAAGTCATCACCCATGTCAATTGTCCTCTTTTCCGTTCATCAGCATAACAGAGCAAGGGCGATGAAATGCGACGTTTCGATTACGTTAATTTTGCAAAAATGTTGTAGATTTTACGGTGTTCCGGACGATCCCCGTCGTGTAGCGAGCTGGAGCGTTGGGCAGGACTTGTTAGATCTCCCATCAACTCCAACGGCATCTCGACGCGGGGGTGTGTGATTACTCATCTGGGCGTGTTCGTCTTGCTACAGTGCACACCAGGAGGCTACCAGTAGTCTTGGTGTCAGTGAGCGTATACCCTACTGACGGTAAGCCCCTCGTTTCCAAAACTATTTAATCCAACACGAGTCCTCATCGGCGCAACTCGAAGATCCTATCTTGGCGACCCGTTAGCAACAATGTGCGGCGGACCCGTAATTAAGAAATTCTGGACGATCGAGATTCTGCAATGCCTCGGACACTTCTTTGTCTGGCCATTCTCGATCGGAAGTGTCTTTTTGGGTCTTGCTTTCTCCTCGTGGTCTTTCCGCCCTCCAACAAAGCCTTCCGCACCAGGTCCACAACCGCTTCAACGGGGGGATTCAGATTTTGATCCCGATAATACGCTTCCATTGCGTGGGTCTCTCTGTGCGCGGCAAAGTCGGCTTTTATATCCGTCACATTATTGTAGTAGCCGTAGCCTCGAATGCCAGAGGAATTGAGAAGAGTGGAGTAAAACTCTGTAAAATAGAAATGAAGCGGAAACAACTCAACCAAAGCTGATGTCTTGGCGGGAGGCATAAAGAAGGCATTCGTGATCGCAGCACCATGGGCAATCACGATAATGTCTTGCTGGCTCCAGAACGCAAACTGCTCCTCTGGTTCCATGCCTTCCATAAATGCCGTAGTTACGTCTGCAAATGGGAATGTTTCCTTGAGAGCTTTCGAAATGTTAACAACGTTTAGAATTCGTCGGGAATTCCGCTTTCGACGGTTCTCTACTGTCGTGTTCCTGTCAATGATTGTGATGCGGATCTTCCGACTACTGGGGTCATTATCGGGGTAGTTCATCGACTTTAGTACTTGTGTACGAAGAGCGTTAGCATCTTCTGGTCTTTGGAACCATTCAAACCGTCTCCGTGTATTCTTTTTCAGGTAATATAGCAGAGCAGGAGCGCTGTTTTCCGTGGTTGATGGTTGACTTCTAGTAACGCTGCACCCCATATGCTCAATGAGTTTGCTCGGCCATCCACCGGGAGCCAGTGGGAGGTCCCCTACCAGGTAGAATCCACATTGCGTTGAAGTATAGTTACTTCGTATTCTTTGAAACCAGCTCCAGCACGGAAGCAATTTCTCAGCAGCATGAGGAAAGTGGTGGAACAGGCCATTGTCTTTGGTTAGCACACACCACGCCCACACATCTGGTTGTACTCCGTCGAAGTTGGTTGATGTAACAGTCTCCTGTGGCGCCTTTTGGTAATCATTGAGATCTTGAAAGTTACTAAGGAAAGCGGTGGTAGGCGTTGATTCATTGAAGTCTTTACCAGCGGTCGTCAATGATACACTGGTCGAACGCCCATCCATCACATTAGAAACAGATATCAATTGGAATTTCAAGGAGAATGACCTGAAAACGAGAACAAGAAATAGCACCAACAGCGCCAGGAGCCTCCTCAAACTAGAAATGCACTTCGCTTGATACATCATGCTCTCATATATCATGCTCTCAAACAAACCCTCCAGAGAATTGATGAACTAAAATGGCCGCTTAATGAAGTGAAAGGAGAGAGCGAGTTAGGATGAGAGATAGTGCGCACCTGACAAATTCAGGAACCCGTTCAAATTAAGACCAATGGGAAGACGGTTGAGTTTCGAGTTTCGATTCACATGTAAAACTTCATGTTTTCGGCTTTTTCATCGATCGCATGTGCGGACAAAATGTTTAATAGCATACACGCCATCAGAGTTCCGACATACTCTAATATAAGGGCACTTTTTTTTCCTAACTGTTTGACTGAAAGCTACTTATGTACTGACTACTATGCGACTCAGCAATTTAACGAACCAAATACTGCGAGTCGCAGTATCACCTCCAGAATACCACGTAGTCTGATAATTGAGTCAATTTCACAGAGTCGAGCTATTTAGAGTCGCAAACGACCTCGTAGGTGACAAACATGTGAATACAGGCGAATGATAGCAGGCCCTCTACTAGCTAGTATTAGGCAAGGGCTGTTTTTCGGCGGAGAGGGTTTTTGGTCTATTATTTTAAAAACATACTTTTATGGCTTGTTGCTGCAAGTTAAAAGAATGGGAAATTTGTATTCCCACCTTTTTTCTTTGCAAGACCTGTTTTCTACGTAGAAAACAGGTGTTTTAACGAAGATAACTGGTGTTTTAATGCTGTTGGAATAGAAAAAACGCTCTATAGCCAAAGTCAAATGCACAGCGGTGAATTTGAACAAGTTGCCAACACGCTTCTCAACTGCAACCGGACCGTGCTTTGAACATTCATGTTGTGTTTGTTGATCAACTTGATGCCCTGTGTCAACCGCATGCAGTGGCTGGGCTCCGTACTGATGAGATGTAACATCGTGTTGACTACTCGCATCATGGTCAAGAACTGAATATCATCTGCAACAATGCTGCATTTATACTATGCACGTTGGAACAAAGCTGTGCTGCTGACAACCATCTTTCATGAATCAACGGTTCTTTGAAGATAGTGCATTGACAATTCAAGATAAAGAAGATGCTGGAGTGTGTTTCCCACGTGGGAAGATTTTGATACTGCACATCATGCTTAATGTGACATGGTCAATTTGAGACCTTAGGCCACTTGGGAGGTTGTCTTGTTGAAGAGATAATTGTTGCTTAAAATCAACCACAATCAAGCACTACGTTTGACATGATGGAGGCATCAGAGTGAGGAAAGGATTAAACAATAGCATACTACTAGCTCTACAAGAAGGCTACCCAAGATCCTGTTTTTGCACCCAGCCATATGTGTAGTATGTGGGCGCCAGAAGAGGATTTTTAATTTCACGCAAAGAAGGTTTTTCAAATGAGCTCCTCGTACATCAAGTCGGACCACATCAACACCACTGCTGTATTGGAGTAGCTATTTTCACTATAACGTTTCAAAGCATCCTGTTGTTTACAGAAAACATTTTTGCTACTTAACACTTTCATGTTAATTACTACAAAAACACACTTCATCTATTCCACAGCAGACTTGCAATATCACCCTTTCATTCATCATATCTTGCAATCACAACGCATGTTAATTTTGGCCTGCCTACGTGCTTCTGATGCTGCCCTTCACTCTAGTGTAGACCTCAGACAGAATTGCAAAAATTGCAGGATCTGGCAATGTTTTTTCCTTCATCATTTCTTCATCAATGCCGTTGATTATAGCAATGCAATCTTATTTACGCTTTTGAGAAATGCTTGTGGAGGATGGTATTCAACCTATATGGGCACTTGTTTCTTGATGAATTTTTGATGTTTGTCTTGACTGCAATATTGTGCTGATGAAAGATCCAAAATTTTACCTGGTTCCACATGAAACTTCAAAATTCACAACTTGTGGCGCACACAATGAGCAAGTGAGTGTCTGATGCCAACTTCCACACATCTGTGCATTGTTGCATGCTCTTTGTTTTCTGATATCAACACTCCTCCTCCTCACCAACTGTGCTATCATGCCCAAGATTTGTGCTTTGTCAAGCAAGAAGATGGAGCAATGATACTCTCCAGGAGACCCAAAATTTGGGATTGTGCTGTCAGCGAGGACATGGTGGTAAATGTCACAGCACATTGTGATACGGAGTGCTGGCTTAGCGCATGTCACCTGGACTTCCGCATCCGACAAGCAGCCAGCTAAAGCGGCACCACACCAAGGCCACACAAACAATGCTCAAAAATAAGGATCTCCATTCCAGTCAGATTCAGAGCAAGGCTTCGCACAACATTCTTGGAGTCATTTTACTGAAATAGGTCCAGACAATTCATCATTTCAGTCATTGAAGGCAACCATGTATTTGTTCAGGAAGCTGTCCTTTGTTTTATGAGAAGGTGCACTGGTGCTACCATTCATTCTTTGACATTCTGGCTGTATGAGCTAGTGTGCAATCAGGGAGCTTATTGCAAATGTTCCCTTTGGTGCTGAACCTCTACACGACGAACTTGCTTCATCCTTATATTGTTGTCCATGCAAGCTACTGCTGCTCTTGAGATGCCCTAAACAGACTACTAATGTGATTGATTGTGGACTTTTTATGTCAGTGTAACTTCAAACCTTCTTTCAAACGAAGATTGCCATGCCAATATCTACAACCAAGCAAGACAAGGTTTCACATCTGAGGAACTTGCTGTCAACATACGATTTGTCAATGGCTAGTGACAAGAAGAGGAACATTTTCCAAGCAAGCTGATTCACAGTTGTTTCCCACTTCTTAAAGGAACAATGAATGTGGGTAAATGTGGTGTCAAACTAGTAGGAACTGTGGAAGCCAAGCAAACATGTGATGCCGCTGCCATCAAACAACATGCTAACAACACTCGAAGCAATGGTCAAGAACAAGTACTGTTGGTCAGGATTTGTCAACCAAGGAGACTCAGCACCAAGAAGATACTGTAATGGAACATCTGTTGAAGATCGGAAGGCTCGCGTGTTTGCTAACCTTGACAAAACAATGTTGCTCCAATGGTGGATATGTTCGAGAATATCACGTGCAACAGACAAATAGTTTGCCGGGGTGAAAGCAACATGTATAGGCTATACAAGTGCAGCAAACATGTGAATTGCTCCTATGAAATCCTTGTTGGGTGACAATGATCAGAAGGTTACTTCACATTAGACAGAATTAACAAAAAAAACAGTGGAGTTTGGTGATTGTCCAGAGCCTAGGATGGCTGTTGCTGGAGAGCAAAGAGATGGCAAGCGACAAGCTGCGGTTTCTTTGTCCATGTGGCCCAAAGCAAAACGATCCACAAGTTCCAACGTCTGTGGCTGACGAAGACAGCTGCCACCTTGAATGGTGATACGATTGCATCACGCGGAAAGCTCTAGATTTGATGCTGTAAAGAAGCATTAACACAAATCAAACGTGAACGCATAGAATACATGATTTTCTATATGGATCTAATAAAGTCGAAGCCAAGTGCTCTATCACATGATGCTTAGTTGGCCGGGGTATCCTTGGCACGGAGTGCTGCGTAGGTCTTGAGACGGACCGAGTTAATCTTGATGAAGCCATTAGCATCGGCTGGATTGTAATCAAATGCATCTCCACCTCCCTCTTGGTCCATGGATGCCAAATCGGCGTTGTAAAGAGACTTGTTGGAGAAACGTCCCTGCACAATGCAATTTCCCTTGTAGAGTTCCAATCGCACGGTTCCCTCCACATCTCGTTGCGAAAAGTCCAACGAATGGCGGACGAGTTCCATTTCAGGTGCGAACCAGAATCCGTTGTAGCAGAGTCTGGCGAATTCGTTGGCGAGTCCCTCGGTGATGCGCTTGACTTCTCGGTCCATGCAAATGCCCTCCAAGTCCAAGTGCGCCGCGCGGAGGATGGTGCCGCCTGGAGTCTCATAGACACCGCGGGACTTGATTCCTACGAAACGATTTTCGACAATGTCGATGCGGCCAATGCCGTGCTTGCCGGCAATGGCGTTGCAGTAGAGGAAGAGTTCGAGGGGGTCTTCAATGACGGTGTCGCCGTTGGTGACTTTGACGGGGATGCCCTTGAGGAACTCCAGGGTGATGATTTCGGGAGTGTCAGGTGCGTCCTTGGGGGAGACGGTCATTTTGAACATGCTGTCGTCTGGGCCGCAGTTGGCGTCTTCGAGCATTCCCGACTCGAAGGAAGTGTGGAAAAGATTCTCGTCGATACTGTAATTTGCCTTTGGCTTGGCGTCGACGGGGATTCCGTGCTTGGTGCAGTATGCGAGCAAGTCTGAGCGGCCCTTGAAGGATTCGATGAATTCGGCATCGCGCCATGGAGCGATGCACTGGATCTTGGGGCTCAAGGCTTGTGCGCACATTTCGAAACGGACTTGGTCATTTCCCTTTCCGGTAGCTCCGTGCGAAACGAATTGTGCTCCTTCTTCGGTGGCGATGCGGATCATTTCCTTGGCAATGCAAGGGCGAGCAATGGAAGTTCCCAAGAGGTAACGAGATTCGTAAATCGCATTGCATTTGATGGCCTCAAAAACATAGTCAGTGACGAACTCCTTACGCAAGTCGGTGACAATGCATTTGGAAGCTCCTGCGTTGAGAGCCTTGGCCTTGACAGCACTGAAATCTTCTTCGTGTTGTCCAACATTGGCGCAAAAGGCGATGACATCAAAGCCCTTCTCGCACAACCACTTCAGAATAACACTGGTATCGAGACCTCCAGAGTATGCGAGAATGACCTTTGGCTTGGTGGTGTCAGACATATTATTATCTTTGTGGTGTGAAGTGCGTTGGTGTTCGAGTTAAGTTATTGACAATCGCGAATTGCAAATTATCGATTATTATGAGCCTCATTTTAACCTACACAGGATTTCAAGATTTCCTTGTTCTCAGCACTCCCTGTGGTAGTATACAGCCTACATGTCATACGACCAGTCCTTCAAAGTTTGGAAGATTCGGAATTGAATGGCTCGCAAGTGGCAAGATGTGGCAAAATACAATTTAGTTCACTCAACGGCAAACTTTGTGATTTTAAAAATTCTGTCGCTGATTTATCTACTATCAAGATTTAATGTGGATGAGAAATTATTAGAACCGTGATTGAATTAATTCACTCACGAATGTGGTTCTGGTTGTGAAATCATCCGTCATGCAACTGCAGCTTGATCGGCGACGTGATTCACCCGACCGAATGACCTGCATCCTGCATCCTCCACGAACAAACGTGATCAATGTTGTGGGACTGCACTGTGACCGACGTGGACGCGAGCGTACATGCGTGGACTGCTAACACAGTATAACCTGAGCACACTGCACAAACTGCCAAGTAAGCAGAGTATGGGTCACAACTTCGAAGTGCGATGCAGTTGCACTGCGGAATGTGGACGTCTCGTACGCAAGCAATAATGAAGACATGGTTTACTTTGCAGTATGCAAGCGAACGACTATACATAGTAATGAAAGTGTGCCACTGAATGCAGTTTCAGTTGCGCCCTTGTTGTGTTGATCAACACGTGTGTGATACACTGATTATGCTATCAATATTGCAATTGCAATTCTAAGTGCATTTGTATCAAATCCTGAACAACCCACTCCTCTCGTGCTCGTCCATGACATGGATGACCGCTCAGTGTTCGTGTATCGACTTGGGCAACGACAATTGAATGCCATGCGTATGTCTCCTTTACTTTTAGGTTAGCCTTTCCCGTGCTTCCTCTTTCTCGAGTCCAGTACTACAGAAACAAAGTGATTGGCCATCTCCAACTATGAGGATGGTAATGTTGTGTTAGTCACTGTTTGCTACCCCTTCCTGTTTCAGTTTACAAGAGGCCAAACGATGACACGAATTCATGAGCAAAGAACTCGTATAGTTTTGTTCGATGTACTCTATGCTAAATGTGTACATGTGCGACAGTCTACTAGTGGCGGCAATGGTTTCACTACTGTACCATGCACAAGTATAGAGAGCATGATAATGGTAGAACATGTAGTAGTTGTCGCATCGCATTACGTTAAAGAACATTCCTCTTGTGCGATGTGTTCTGATACGGTCGCAGCACATATTCATTCTCGGCTTCCTTCTGACTGAGTGTTCCCAGTCGAATTTGGTATAGTCTTAGTTCAAACCTCGGACCCACTTCATGCAACTGCACTTCATCTTTCTTCGTCTTGGTATACATGTAATGCCGAAACGATAGAAAATCATTCTGATTGATCAACGACACCACTCGTCTCGAATCCGGCATGGGGATCGGAAAGAGACATTTAAAAATCGTCGCCACTCGTTTTCCCAAATCTGTATTTTGGAATCCCTCCAATACCAATTGTGGATACGCTTCACTCATGGGTGCCGCTTGATTCGGCAAATCGTGACGCATGACAGTATTCGTAATGGTAAAGAATGCCGTCGGTCCAAGTGGCAAATGGCAAATGACAAGTCCATCAGGTTCTCCTCGTGTCTCCTGCACAACAATCAAATCGGTGAAGCCCGACTGTTGACATGTTTGCAAAACATCGTCCGTACGAGAATTACCGCGATTGATGCGAGTTGCGTTGGGGACCAGCAATTTCAGTTCCTTGGCAAATTGTTTGAGTCGAGAGGAGGGATCGCGACTTGTTGTGACACAAATTCGAGGA
>JAKSYS010000754.1:0-27405 GCA_022925895.1 Fragilaria crotonensis | reverse complement strand
TTGTACCTAGTGCTGCCACTGTATGCCCATAACTGGACAAGTCCTCTACGATAAATCATGCTATCAGCATAGGTACTTGTCCCTTGTACCTTGTACTACGAGTATGCATACAAGTTGTCTTCCGTGGTGGAGCACAAGTTGTACTGGGTAAGCATACACTGTACGAGTACCACGGAAGACCGACTTTCAGTACCTCGAGTCAGTACTGTACATGGAAAAGGTACTACCAGTGTTTCGTAAGTATGTACGTACATGTGACACAGTATTGTACTCGTACACCTGTTGGCATGCTTGTTAAGTATGACGTGATAGTCGTCAGCCATGCTTCAGATTTCGAATGAATAGTACTGTACAATTGTACTGGCGGTAGTATCACAACGGTAACGCATTACTGCCACTACGTCATGCGTACTCAGAATACGTCGGTCATGAAAGAGAAGAAGCACAATTCCTTCTCCACGCTCAGGTCGATTTGCCATAAGGCTGAGAACGTGGCTCTGTGACCTTTACTCTGTTGTTTGCGTTGCATTCATGCTCAAGCGAGACGGTCCGGGGCGCCACAGGTCACAACTACTAAATGGGTTCATGTCAAAGCAACAACGCTGGAGCCGTCGTGGTTGGTAAGCCTCCCAACAAGGCAGCGAGAGTCGGCAAGGAACATGGTGAGTACTGGAGATTTTCGACCGCTGTTGATATCTATTCTCCGAGGTCGGAGTTGATTATTGCTGCTGACTGTCCTGATGGTCGCATGCTTTGTGGTCTTGTTCCCTGCTGATCGCGCTTCGTAGTCGACGAAGAGGAACGAACGAACGAGGTCTTCTGAGTCGATTGTGCTATGTGAATACATACGTCTTACCTCCACCTTCTACGAAACAACGCAGTGAATGCGGGCGTCAAATCTGCGCTTTCACCTCGAAGTGAAACAAGCGCTGCAGCACTTGGCGGGTCCGTTGTGAAGCCTCCTCTCTCTGATGGAGGCAACGGGAGAGGTTACTCCCCTGGTTACTCCTCAGGAGGATCTACGCCTGTGGACTCCCGTTCATTGGATGGTTCAAATCATGGACGTGACCGTGCCAACTCCACGAACGAAGTGAAGGTGATCAGGCATTCAAGTAGTGTGTTGGGGCTGGACTCCATGATCGAAGCTAGGAGAGAAGAAGGCGAACTGAAGCGGAACATGGTTCACATTGAAGTTCCGTTCGGAAAACCTATCGAAGAAGTTTATGATGGTGTACACCACGGCCCTGTCTTAGGTTCGGGTATCTCTGGGCTTGTTCGCCTTGTGTCACACAAGGCCACCGGAGTCAAGTATGCCGTAAAGTGTCTTGACCTCGGGCTCGTCGACTCTCCCGAAGGTCTCCAACAGCTTCGAGAAGAGATCTTCATTATGTGCCAGCTGGATCATCCAAACATAGTGCGTCTCGAGGAAGTTTACGAGAGCCACTCTGAGATATATCTCGTGCAAGAATTGTGTTTCGGTGGAGAGCTATTTGATCGATTGGATGAGCAGCCTGATTACCACTACACTGAAGGTGAATGTGCTCGCTTGGTTAAGCAAATGTTGTGTGCAGTGAGATATCTTCATTCGAAGGGAATCATCCACCGCGACCTCAAGCTTGAAAACTTTCTATTCTCGTCAACCAGTCCGGATGCGGAGTTGAAGATGATCGGTGAGTCATCAGTCATTGCGCATTATGTCGGCGGCCCGACGACTGAAATCGACACCTGACACTGTTTCCTAGATTTTGGGTTGAGTAAACATTTCAAGTTCGGCGAGGTTCATAATGAGGCAGTTGGCACTCCCTATACTGTCGCCCCTGAAGTCATTCGAGGAAAATATGATGAAAGGTGTGATATTTGGGCGATTGGAGTTATCGCATACCTTTTGCTCAGTGGTGACCCGCCCTTCGGCGGTTGCGGAGGTCCCGAACCCTTGATGACCGTTAGATCCAACATCCTTAGCGGAGCCTTCAAGTTCGAACCTGAAGAAGTTTGGTCCATAGTCAGTCCCCAGGCCAGAGACTTCATATCGAAGCTTCTTGTGACAGACCCGAAGATGCGACCAACGGCCAGAGACGCGCAGAAGCATACCTGGCTTCGCGAATGGGCAAGTCGTGACATGAAAGGAGACGACCACATTCTGAATCCCAATGTTGTGAAAGCACTTGTCTCTTTCAAAGAATTCTCTGACATGAGAAAGCTCCTATGTGAAGTCCTCAGCTTTACTTTGCTCTCTGACCAAATTAAGGACCTGAGGAGAGAGTTTGAGAAGATGGACACCGACGGTTCTGGAGAAATTTCTCTCAAGGCGCTGAAGCAAGTCCTAATGACCAATGCAGGCGCAGGAAGCCTGGGCGCGCTGACCGAGACGGAGGTCGAAGACATTTTCAACGCGATGCGTGTTCGCAAGACTGAACAACGTATTCACTGGCACGAATTCATTGCGGCTGGCCTTTCTCAGTGTCAAGTCGACGATAGAAATTTGCGCCTTGCGTTTGACCGGCTGGACAGCGACCATAAGGGATACATCACGTTCGAGAACATGATGGACTTGATGGGAAACGACCCAATCCAAAGCGAGGATGCAATGCGGAGCATGTGGATTGATAGCATGAAAGCTTGCAAATGCCACCACGCAAGAATCACGTATGATGATTTCATTCTGCTTATGAAAGGACAAACACGTGAGGCCGAGGTCGTGCATGAACTCCCAATGTCTCAGAAACTTCACGTTGTTCACGAAACCCACGATCCTGATGAAGGAATTGCTCCGACATCAGATAGCTCGTTGGTTTTGCCAAACGGTGACACGATTGTTGTGTCAGATGCAGGAGTTGTTAGTACCGGTGCCGAGGGAGGCGCTGATATGATAAAGAGTAGCTCCAGAGAGTCGCTCCGTCGTAATTCAGCAAGGAACTCCCTTGGTACTCCACCCGTCACGCCGGTGTACAACCAAAACATAGCGTTCAATGCGCCTGATCTCGATTTGCCACTTTCGATGGATGATGATGATGACAACGAGATGCTTTCGAGCACTGTTAATGTCGGCTTTGGTTCGCCTGTTCCACCTCACACCACTGACGCTTTCCGTCCTCTTTCGCTTCCGACGGGTAGCCACGCCGAACAGGCACCAAACTTCCCAGAATTGGGGCCTCTACCCTTATTCACCAAGCGCCCGGCTCCGTATGTTCGCCGGCGGTCTCGTTCTGTTGATGATCAAGATCCCGACATCGATGATCACGAGGTACCGTCTTTTGGCGCAGATGCTCGGCGTGCAATGATGTTGCCGGAACATGATCATAGCGACGAAGCGATCGAAAGAGATGTCAAAAATGAGTCGAAATCAGCCTTGGTGGTCAATCGCAAGTTGTATAGAGCCCATCGTCAGATGCGTTTGGCTGTATTGGAAGCGACGAAGCGTTTTGAGGAGCAACAGGCGAGAAAAGCTCATGAGATTCTCTCCGCCCGGAGCGAAGCTGGAGGTCATGATGAGGTTGGCCCCGTAGGAGCCGGTCTTGTCCTGCGTCGCGGTCTCAAGAAGCAGATTTCTTCTGAGGCCGTCGGATCTTGGTTGAGAAAAACCAAAGAAGAACAAGCAGCATTGGTAGAAAAGGCCAACATACGTGGAGGTCGCGGCAGGAGACAGAAGACGAACTCCGACATGACTCAGATGCTGTCGTGTCTATCGTCCGATTTGAGCAAAGCTGGCATGTCAGGGTTTGCAGCTGAAGAAGGGCAGCAGTCTATTGCTCCCCTCGCGACCGTAGGTGAAAATGGGAACGCCTTGGATCTATCTGTTGATGAAGATTTCCCCCCTATTCGACATGCGACAGTGCCGGGGGAGTTTAGGGCAACCAAGGATCCGTTTGGAGAGGGAGGGCGTTATGGCCTTGCTTAATGTGCTTGCTCTGCTCAGAAGCCATGAACTATGTGTTAACATTCTTAGACATAACTTATTACACTGTTTTCATGGGGAGTGGATAGGTACAAAATAGGGTCCTAGGGACTGAGTGGTAGAATTTTGTCCAGCTCATTGCGCAATGCCTTCAGTTGCACGGTACTCTCTTCGCGTTCCTCAGCAAATCGTTTGCGCAGTTCCTCATCACATCCTTGAAATTCTTCCAACATGTCCAGGTACGCCGCGAATGCATCGTCAACTGCTTTTGAGGCTTGCACCACCTCCTGTTGGTGTTCCTCGCCGCCAGCAACCTTGGACTCCTCACAATCCGCGATGCACAACCTTGCCTCTTGTAATAGACTCTGTTATGGGTGGATAACAGCAGCAAAGCCAGGTTCGCAAGAAAAGAGTAAATACTTCGTGAGCAATCCTGATACAAACGACGTGAAGAGAGTAGAGCCTGTACTCGGAACTCAGAGTGCTTCATATGATACACAACATCGTTTTGTGAAGATTTGAAGAAGTTGTTGAATCGACGGAATACGCACCGAACAAGGACATGCGGACGCATCATCAATACTGGTACTGTAGTAGGACGACGAACGAATCGTATAGTACCAGTACTGGAGTACGAAAATTATGTGTCACACGGCTGTCAACAAGCACCTACCTTGAAACTCTGATAGCTCTGTTGAAGTTGCTCAACAGTGATCGTTTTGGTAGCCTCTTTCTGCTCAAGCAGTTCTTTCACAGCCGACCTCACCATATCAGTTTGGACTGCATGAACTGCATTTGTTTCGGCGAGAGCTGGCTCGCGAACAGCAGAGGCGGTGTGCCAGCGGTGTGACAAAGACACGGCAGGAATTGCACGACGAACCATCGTCGCAGCGTTCGAACTGCGGCTCCGGGCGAGCGACATCAATACAAGCTTGTTTGAAATCATGGCCTCTCGTGATTGAAGGACCTGGAATAATGAGTCTTGCGGCTGTTCGAGTACAATCGAAGGATTCGATCTTGAGGATTCAGAGTGACTTAGTAGTACTCAGTAGACGATTATTGAACCTGTGTTGATGTGTGGTGGCGCTGTGAGAACTCTGTGTGTTGTGTCGCAGTTTTCGAATTCGAATGAGACACAGTCACTGGCTACTCTAGAACATCGCAAAGTATGACAAAAGGTACCGGTAGACGGAGTACAGTACACGATAGCCAGTAGTATAGTAGGAGCCAATGGAGCACCCACGCATGGCCGCACAACGTTTATTCGTCCGTTTAGTTCGTCTATCGTTGCTCGATGTACGCAACTCAGTTTATCAGATCAAATCAGCATTAATTGGTTGCGTCGGATCTTTGCTGCTATGTCTTGAATGAACCATTTGTCAATGGGTTTAAAAGTTGATCAACGACGGCCGTCGGCAGCCGTCACCATGCCGGATTCATGAGTCATGGCCATGATGAAACGTTGCGAGCCTGGGCATGCGTTGAGCTGCTTTTCCTGGTACCCTGGCTAGTGCACATTAAATGTGGATGGTACATTGGCCTATAGTACGTATATCCATCCAACGGACTTTCCTGTGGATATACCGCATTAGAAAGGATACGGAGGATGCTCCCGTTCCTTCCCGATCCATTCGGGTAAACCGATATCAACATTTTGGTACTGGATACCAGATGTACGACATATCTTTATTAGGTGATTCAATTATATATCTTAATTGGAATAACACCTAACTGACAAGGATACTGTTCCATCCATAATCTACTTATGCAAGAGTAGTGAGAGTGAACACGGAAACTTATCAAAACATCATGCAGCAAACTGAAAACTTGAGAAGCCTACCTTCAATGAACATGGAACCTGCCACTGTTTGCACCACCCTTGTCCCCATTGGCTTCCTTGAGGCTGCCACCCAGGCCATCACGGACAAGCAGGGGATCAACTCCTTGGAGGAGATCAGACTCTTGTCCGATGACAAGATTTCAAACCATGCCAAGTTACTTTGTTGTCTGGGAAACCCTGGACAAGTCAACACCGCCGGTGATGCTGTTCCCAACCCTGGGATCCAGGTGAGCGTCAGAGCCAAAGCAAACTTAAAACTTGCAGCGCTCTACCTTTGCCACCAAGTCCGCATTGGCATGTTCGTCACACCAGCAGATGTGACTCTCAAGAACATTCACTTGATCCGTGAGTTACATGACTATGAAGACACCTGGAAGGCTTCCGATGATGTTCCGATGATTACGCCAAGGATTGGCCTAAACAATATAGCAATCCATGAATAACTATGCTCCTACCTTGGAAACAAGATGATTCCCTTGGCATATGTAGTCCGCAAGGACAAAGCGGTCCCTATTGTTGAATCCGAGGGGGGGGGGTCGTAACTGTTCAGCAGGCTGAAATGATTGCGCGCGCTCCCCACTCTTGGATCTTGGCGACTGGGGTACGCAATCCTGACCCAACCTACTTGGTTAACTGATAGAAACAAGTCTGGGAAATCATCGCGCGTATTACTCAAGAGAAGTCGTGTTGGACGTATGTAACGGATGCTCAACAAACTCATGACGGGAGGATGGCATGCCTCGCGGAGTGGAGGACTCACTACTTGGGAACCAACAATGTTGACAGCATGGCAACCAAAGCTGAACAGAATCTCCAATTGACCGTCTACAATGGCAAACAGCGCAGAAGGAACTTTGAAGAGTATGTCAATGTCACAAGCAGCAGCACTCAATTCTGGAGGGGCTGGTTGAATAGGGGTATAGAGGGATTGATACCCGCTCTAAATTTGCAATGACAAGTATGATTCTGTTAAGACACGGATCATGTCGGAAGCAGCTCTCCGAAGCAATTCTGATGCATGTGTTACCTCAGAACGTTGCGGGCTGTACGCCCATCACCAAATGGTACAGTTTTGGACAATTTTGTGACGTGGGGATACTCAATCTTGTATCAATATTTTTAAAAACTGACTCTCTTTCACAGATTTATTTAGCAGTTATGATTCGTTCAAATTTTTGAAACAATGAACATGTAGGGTTTTGCCAATGACATGCATTTCTGTACACCTAGGCCATTCTTCCCGCCTTGACATGTCGAGGGAATTTGTATCCCGTTTTCATCTTCATGACTACCACAGTATTTTGCACCAGCATGTCATTTTCCTCAGTGTTTCATTAACATTGTTGTTATTGCATGAGCAAGAATGCTTTCTCTACAACAATGAACAACAATACTCGCATTCTTCTAAAGCACAGTAACCTCTGTCCATCCCCAGAGAAGAAGGAATGTTGCAACTCGTTTGGTTGTGAGGTAAAGGCTCGTCAGATGTTCTTGTCATCTTGCTCATTTCCCACAGTGTGCCTCCAATATTGATCGACCAGGCAAAGATTGTTTTGACAAACAAGGGAGAGCAATGCAGCATCGCAAGAGATCGCATCCCGTCTCCACAGATCACATCACCCGGTTTGATTATTTCGACGATGACAAGCTGACAGATAACCAGTCCAATCTGGTGCGTCATTGACCGTTTTCTCGCCATGCCATCTTCGCTTCCGCCGCTGCTTCACATTCCATGATCAGTGGGGATGGTAGTCTCCCCTTCACGTCCCGGATAGGTGGCGTGTCTACTCATGTTGCTGCCGCCGAGAAGGAAGATGATTTCCCCGCCATGGATGACGAAGAAGGTCTCCCGTCCGGAGAAGGAGAAGTTCATCCAGAACCCCTAACATCCTCAGAATTACTCAATTTCCGAGGAATAAACATAAGCAAGGGTAGTAGGAGTACATGAGGAGGAAGATATTCCTGAGTCTTCCATGCTGGTATCATACCAGCAGTCAAGAGCACATCAATTCTCTTGATGACAAGGGTCTCAATCTCACATTTTTTGCGTCAGGAAATGGTTGAACTTGATCTACTTCAAACGCTTAGCAAGATCGGTTCACCAATGAAAGCATATGAGCGAGGCCATGCAATGGACAATTAGGTACGTTTGCAGTGGTCATGTCTTCTTTCATTCCGCGATCACATCTTGAAAGACTGTTTTGTCCAGGGTGACGAAGCGTCATAACAGAGATGAGTTAAAGCCAATATTGGATACGTTTCACCTTCCATACACAAAGTTGCCTAATTCCAGGCATCTGCCATTTTTGCTGATCTCCTTTCCTGTGGGCACCATAATGTTGATGCCAACTATATCTTTGATGGCGACTGGAATCCAGATCATGATCCATATGCAGTTCCCAGCGGCAACGTGATTGGCGATCTGAACACCGGGCGATCATACCTCAAAACCCACCACTCCCTATGCAAGAACCCAAACGACATGTTACTTGCGTGTCCTTTGGCAATTGACAAGACAATGTGTGACATCCTCGGTGGATGCCGGCGTTTGCCTCTGGAACCCATTACACTGCAGTATGGGATGGTGCAATTCAACGTTCGCAAGAAACCCGACGAGGCGATGCGTGTTTTAGGATACATTCATCCGCCCCTTGAATGTCGATGTTCAGCCTGCAGAACGTAAGATACCCTTCAAACTTGCCGATAACGCTCCTCTCCCCATGTATACAAAATGTACCAATGCTACATGGAAAGTTAATGAGTGCCACATACAGATTGACTTCATCCTTCATAAATCTGGTTTTCTTGATCTTCAAGAGAGCCTTGAATGGTGTTTATGACAGTAAGACTTGAGAAATTTGCAGCAAGAGCAAGATCATCATACATTAACACTTACCATCATTCGGAGCATCCAATAATACAGCATGTAAGCATAAATTCTGATGACTAGTACAATGTCAAGAGCATCAGGAACTTCTCAACTCAGAAATTGAAAGGCTAATGACTAATGAAGCATTCAAGGGCAATGAACTTGCATACTAGGCACTGGACAATACCATCATTCTTGTTGTGAAAGGATACTAGTTCCAAACCACACAGTGCTTGTACTTCTTGTATCACAGACATACTGTGAGCTTCAATAAATACACATCCACAAATCTGACAGTTGGATGATCAACAGTAGGTGTGCCATGCTCATATCAGTGGTGGATGAAAAGATGCACATTTAATATGACAATGATGCAATGACACCTCCCCATCAGAGAATGGCAAACAATGATCACACAAAAGTGTATCAGTTCATGCAAGCATAATTTCACTAAAAACTGCCGGTGGTAGATGTTTCATCATGAAAATGCAGCATGCAATGCT
This sequence comes from Fragilaria crotonensis, assembly GCA_022925895.1. NCBI lineage: Eukaryota > Bacillariophyta > Fragilariophyceae > Fragilariales > Fragilariaceae > Fragilaria > Fragilaria crotonensis. The sequence continues at coordinate 18,298 of JAKSYS010000754.1, read as the reverse complement.
TGTATGACAAGAGTCATGGCTATTGGTGCTGGTTATGATTCATGTCCATCGTCAATTCCCTAAGTCCATTACCAAAGAACAAGACATGCATGATGATAACCAGAGACATCAGCAGCACTAGCACCTTGCTTGCTTAGAAAGCAGCCAGGAGCGCTGCTGTGTTGAACAAATGGTACAAACAGATTGAAGAAGTGATGTCAGTATGCTGGTGTGCATGCAACAGATCAGCACTACCATAGATTAAGTACAGCATGTTGCCACCATATTGTCTCATGCCGGGGACATGTAAGGGCTGCGCTGATGGTGCAGCCAAATCTCAACCATGCGATATCCAGCAGAGTTCATTGCTCTACGAGCAGGCAAAGTTGTGGATGATAGCCTGTGCTGAAAGCCTCCAGCAAGAAGTGTGTGCTTCAAATTCTCAACACCATGTTATTTGCCACCAGAAACTTCATTGGTTAGCAATGCATATTCAATACATGCATCAGCAGCAGTGCATTTTGAATTCCTAATAGTTAGTGTTGTGTGTTCTGTGCTCTGCATGCAGAACACTGTCTTCTCTGTTACCAGTGACTCAAATGATGCGCTCTAAACAATAAATATGCATGCGTCTACACAGTTTTACCCGTAGGAAGTTCGAGCAAAATTTCCTTGTGATGATGGTGGAGGCGGGAGTTTGATTTCAGACGACCTGCAACAATATTGCTGTGGGATTTGGCACTCTCAGTATTGATTGAACGCATCGCAAAGGAAGGAGGTCGAGGGTGAAGGATGAAACCTGTCATCACTTATCGGCTTTCGTCTCTCGCCGTCCGCCGCGATGGGTGTGTTGAAAGCCGTGATGACAAGCGGGGTGCTGACAGTGCGAGTAAATTAATGGTCAGAGCGAAAAAGAATGACTCAGCAGTGAACAGATGGAGGCAGATGCAACTACCGTAACTTGGGGGATAGAGGATAGAGTGAAGCGTACGCCAGCTACGAAATGGAACAGCACAGTCGCTCGTACTACAGTACAAAGGCAAAAAGTTAACGAGTATGGCTTGTTTCACATAAATCTTACATATCGTTGAACGTACGTAGGCTCCGTACAAAATCTTGGAGGTCGCAGTGATACCTACAAGGATGGCTGACTCGCATGCCAACATAGCACGGTCGACTGCACACAAAAAAGAGATTCGCAGACCATGATGGTGCGACGACAATTGCACTAACTTCCATTTCGAAACTGCCCGAGCTTTTGTTGCGTCTCGCTGAACAATACTGTTCACAACAATCTTTAGCTTGTGAGGGAGGGGAGTTGAGGCAAAATGAAGACACTGCGAACATATTACGAGTGTTGGCTTCAGGTCATCAAACAAAAGCGGTACCAAGACAAGTGGCTGTCGGACGAGACTTTTTTTCGAGCAATCAAGGCGCAGTTTCCGTCATTAGAGACCCTTGGATTCAACAGGGGTATGATGAACAAGGCAATTTCGTCGTGCGGAGGTGCAGTACTGGACGATTTCACCGAAACGAACCAAACTGGACAATTTCGACGCAAGGCGCAAGGCATTGATGTGTATGGAAATCCCAAACGACACATCTGGGGATATTTTGTTACAGAACCAGGAGGATTGGTTGAACGCCCGCCGGATGGAGGAAAGAGGAGTTTTTTATCACTCTTGCAAGATGAACGAATAAATGATCGATACAGTGTTGCTCGTGGTGCATCCGAAGTGGTTGATCTGACAAACAAAATTCAATTGCAATCAAAAGCAAAAAGAAGATCTGAAGCGGTAGCAGCTGCTGCAGCACAGGCAGCTGAGAGTAATAAGAAAGCAAAGGCTTCTTCTTTTGCTGAAGCTGCTGCTGCCGGCTCGGCATCTGCCAAGATCATGATTGCGAGTTACTGGGACAGTCCAGAGGCCAAAAAGCTGTTCCTTGGGAGCTCAACGGACCACCGAAGCGTTGTTGAAGTTCTCCAGGATAGAATAGAAAGGCTTCAGCAAGTCAACAAGAGTCCTGATGGCTGGAGAGATCTCATTGAACGACATGATGTCGACAACCTTTGTTCTGCCTACGATGTATTTATAACTCGACAAAGATGTTCTATATTGTGTTTAGCCTATACGATCGCGTTGGAGGAGATGAACTCCGCCCGGTGGGTAGAAGATTGCTGTACCCAAGCTATATATGATAGCAGTAGGATGGGTATTGAAGCGGCAGCTACCAACGAACGCACGGTAACAGGTTGGAATATCATGCTACGAGCGAATCGAGAGCATTTTCCACTGCCCGATCCAAAGATCCATAAACAACAGCGACCACTGCCTGACCTTCTTGAGTACTTTCATGAAGAAATAACATTACCATGGACCGGGTACTGCAATACAAACCTTGCCGACCTCACAGTGGAATCAGCACGAAACGAGCTCATCACAAAGATCATTCCGAAATGCATCCAATCGCAAGAAGCAAACGAGAACGAAGACGAAGAAGAGCACGAACAATTAAGCAGTATTGCTGATGATGAAGGCGAGGACACGATTACTACTAATGAGCAGACAAACCAAACAACAATTAAAGACTGTCTGCTTTCTCGTTATATGGAACATCCTATTTCAATTAGTACGACCTGGCGTTGGCTGCGACGTCTTGGATATCGTCACGACAACCGTAAGAAATCCTTCTTTGTTGATGGACACGAACGGCCTGACGTGGTGTTCTATCGCAATGACTTTTGCACAAACTACTTGTCAAAGCTGGAACCTCGTACGCATAGATGGATCCAAGTGACGAAGCGAACTGTCGAGGAGTGGAAGTTAGAGAAACGAATCGCAAACGACTTGGCAAGTCAAGGATACGCTTACCAGGATCCAAATACGGGAGACGAAATGGTTGAATTTCACGTTGATGATTATGAATTTCTTCCATTCGGTTGCGAACGAAATGGGCTTCGGAGCGTTCGGAGGTAACCTGAGTGTTCGCAAACAACCAGGTACAAAACCACTGATGATTTTGGACAAGACGAGAGTGTTTTTAACCAGTTCCTTTTGAAAACGCGACAGTGGGTGAGCCCAGATGGTCGGCGTGCACTGCTTCCAAAGACTGACGGCTTGAGTCTAATGCTTTCAGCACTTCAATCAAGAGAAACAGGATTTGGAGTGCATATCAGTCGAATGCAGATGGACGAGATAAACGAGACACGTCGGGGGACAAACTATGCTGACATGGATGCTGCGATGGCAATCCACGGTCAAGTTGCAAAAAAGAATCTGGAAGAATCACCATTTGTCGTGAGTTTTGAGTTAGGAACAAACAACGAAGGTTATTGGACTTACAATCACATGAGCATTCAATTTGAAGACTGCGTGGATTGCATCAAGGTACTATACCCGCAGTTCGACTTTGTGTTTCTATTTGACCATTCGTCACAGGGACATGCGAAGAAGCTGATGGGTGGTTTGGATGCTTATAGCATGAACCGAGGCTACGGAGGAGCACAGCCGATGATGCGTGAATCAAAAATCAAGGAGCATGACGGATACCTCGGATTCAATGCACGTACCTTAGAAGTTGGCGACACGCAGTCGTTTGTGTTCACCTTGGACGATGATGGACCATTTTGGATGACGCCACAAGAAAGGGAGCTCACTCGAAACGACCGTATACTACCTCCTGCACCAGGAAACCCTCGAATGAGAAACAAGACCATTGCTGAGCTAAAGCCGAACTTGGGCCCCTCGATGTTTTGAACGACCGTCGCCAGTATCGACTTGCAGAATTACAACAAATTGCGAGGGATAAGAATTTAGAAACGAGGGTTGAGAGGACACGAGAGAGAAAAGGTTGGGCGGGTCAGCCGAAAGGTCTGCTGCAAGTCCTATGGGAGCGAGGATGGATTGATGAAGGTCAACTTGAAAGATATACAATTGATGTAGCAAAGGACAGCGACGGCGAAGTTTTAGAGGATGCAGAGCGTTGGAGCTTGAAGTATCTCATGGCTTCTTGCCTCGACTTTGCCGAGGAGATGACCGCACTTCAACACGTTGGAAAGGAACTTGGTGTTTCGGTTATCATCACTCCAAAGTTTCACGCGGAAATGGCTGGCGAAGGAATTGAGTATAGTTGGGGAGTGGCTAAATGTGTTTATCGTCGCAAACCGTTGGAATCTAAAAGGGGAAAGACGGGTTTCAAGGCGTTAGTGAACGATTGCACAAGTAGAGAAGTCCTGACAACAGCAACTGTTCGAAAGCTCTCACGACGTGCTCGATTGTACATATGTGCATATTATGCACTCCATCAGCACAAGATGCACAATTGTGAGGATGACACACCAGCACTCTCCTTGCCTCTAATTGAACGTATTACGAAGGAATTCAAAACTCACCGAGCTGCAGTCGACTTCGATGCAGGCTTTGTCAGGAGCTTTGTCTCATCAGCAATACTTGGGAACAATGTGATAATGGAGTGATTCTGAAACTATGAAAACGTATCCTAGCAGCTGATGGGCCAGCTGCCGACAAGCAATGTTTGCTTCAACTAAGTTTTTAGAATACTGAGTCTACGTATGCCTACGATATGTAGCCCCAGGGTGAAATAAGCCATACTCCGAGTAGACCTACTTGTACCTGGTATGCCAGGTACCGTAGTCCTTGGAGCTTGGAGCTTGGATTCGTGTGACATACTTTTTACACTGGGTTAAAGCGTTAAAGCCCTACTGTGCCACGGTATATAGTGTGCTATCCAACTACCGTAGGCGACAGGCGACCCATTCCATTTCCCACAACTGATTGGTGACGTCATTCCCGACAGACTCCCGACTTCCGACTTCCGACTTCCGACTCGCCACTCGCCATGTGTCTCTGTGTGCTTGTGTAATTCCAACAGAATTTTAGCATTGGACACACGCAGGAATGCCATCCGAACGGGGACGTCTCCTTATAGAGTCACTGGGATCCATCGAGGATGAGGCCATTAGCGAATCAAGTGCTGATCCTATTAATCTTCGGACAACCCATTATTTTTACGACATCACTAGGTTCAACGGCGAAGGTGAGAAAATGCAATCGGTTGTCGGCGTACCTCGGCGAAGGCGAAGAAGGTGTTTTCATAGATCGCCTGCCGAAAAATGGGCAATCGCAGGAAATGGAAGCAACAGGAAAGAAATACTTTGAAGGTGCAGGGACATTAGGCGATATCATGAGTGATGGAAGTTCTATACTGCAAGAAAGCTGCAACCGACCAGAGGCGGGTCTGGTGACGAGCGATGGAGGGACTTTGGCTGCGAGGTTCGGCATTGAGTCTAAGTTCGATCGGATGGCCTTAACTGCAAATGGCAACTTGCAACGTCTCTTCAGTTCCTACTATGATGCTCCTGTTCATGTAGTGGTGGATAGTTGCGAACAGAGAACACAAGCGGTCTGGCATAGAACCGTTCATCTCACTGTGTTTGACCAGGTACGTGGGAGCACTTTCGCGTGAGTGTGTCGTTGGTCGTTGCGGACCCTGAAAGATGAAAGTCTAATTTCTACGTTCAGGTTTTTTGCACTGCTCAATCGGTTGTGACTTTACACGACCCCGAGTGTATATCGCTTGTGCAATCTGGACAGGTTGGGCTGGGTCAGCTCTTCCGACATCTTGATCGGCTTCCGACATTTGCATTACTAGATGCTGGGTACACAGAAAGTGGTGCCCTGTGGAGACTTTATGAACTCAGCTGCAAAGAGTTGTCCTGCAAGATTCGAGAAGATTTCCATCAAAAAGCCTGGGAGTTATCGAGATGACGGAATGAATTGTCTTTACAATGTATCTATTGGCTTGACTTCCCCTTCATCTTCCTCCCCATCTTCTTTTTCATTGCGCTCCATCATTTCGGCGTCCTCATCTACGGATTCCTTAAGATCAAACATTGCTCGCATGAATAATAGGAATTGTTTTTCGCGCAACGATTTGCGTTCGTTGTTCTTCAATATGGAGTTTTCCAATTTTAGCAATTCAGCATTGACCTCAGCGGTGCGCTTCTCCAGCAGGCGCCGAGAGGGTCTGGTACCGGCCATTTTGGCCAAAGCCTCGTACTCCTCAAGGTTTCTTCGAATCTGTTTGGCTTCTGGATGTTCCCTCCGCAACTCTTCAATCTCTTGTTTCACTCTCTCAATTTGATCGTCAGTGGCTGCGATTTCGGTCTCAACCGAGCGTGTGTCTTCTTCTATAGCCATTAGTGATAGTACAACCTTTCTCATGTCGACTTGATACAAATTGACATCTCTGCCTAGATCTTGCTTTGCTGTCTCGACCGCATCGGCACCTTCCCCGGAGAAGTACATGGTTAAGAATTCCCGGTATTTGTTGGCGCATTTGGAAAGTGATCCACGGACAGCGTTTCCGGCGCCGACCCCCCTGCACCAGCCGTTGTCGGAGGATGGTTTGGTCTAAAGTCGGTGGTGAAAAGCCATCTGAAGAGTCAGTCATTGTCGTACTGGTACCGACAGAAACCCACGCCTTAGAAGTGGACAAGTGTGATGCTTTTTCGTTGAGATGAAGAGAGACCTTTCCTCGTATCCGTGCTCCGTACACCCAACTCCCACGACAACCAGTACAAGTACCTGGTACAAGTACCGAGTACGCGGGAGGCTGGAGTACTGTACTTTCTACGCGTATTCGAGGTCGAGGCCTACGAGTAGACTATCATACGAGTAATAATTTTTTGCTATTGACATACTACTTACGACCTCCAAACGGGTTGCAAGTGTACCTCCGGTAAAAAAACAGCACCGATGATCCGAAATAAGGTCATCTCGTAGAAAATTAGTACATCTCTACAGGAGACATATCCAATTGAATATTGAATCATATGCCTCCGGAGTACGTGCTACCTGGTACTCGGGAGTACAGTGCACAGGCAGAAGCAGTGCGACAGAAGCGTTTTCCTGCTGCCAACAATCGTTTTAATCATTTACTGTTGCTATTCGATGTGCGTTTCGGTTCAACTGGTGTACGCCTGTGTTTGTTGCGCTCCCATTGTGGTGGTACTCCATATTCCCCTCGAGTTGCTAGTCTCCTGCGCGTTCGTCGTCTCAGTCGTCTTCTTCATCATCCGTCATCATGTCGAGAATCAGAGGACCACCACCAGCACCAGCAAGCCATCAAGGTCTTTTCTTTCTCTGATGCCGTTCTGTTGTTCGTATCCTACTGTCATGTCAACCAGCAAGCCTTCAAGGTCTACCTTTCCATCTGCTCTAGTGTGAGCCATCAACGCCGCACATTGCCAAACACCGTCAAGTTCTACGTTGCCATCCACAGAACCAATTGATATCCCAAGTCTGGCTAGCTCTCCGGGGAAATCTCTGTCATTCCTGTCACCACTAGTGTCGGGCTTTACTGGACGTATTGAAGAACCGACGCTTTACAACCAATACTCGATTTCTGTGCAATTGCTGCAAGTCGAACTCGGAGAGTGGACACATTTTGTACCCGCACAAGTCCTCCATACAGTTTCCAAAGTCGGAGCTTCACAACATGCGACAGGTTCAGGGAGTCCTGTTGCCATTATTACAGATGTAACAATGGAAACAAAGTCACAACAGCAGTGTCTTTGTCAAGAGCTGCCGCGTGAAAACCTGCACCAATCAGGTATCACTTATTTATGGGCGGAGAATACTGCCAGGGCGTTTACCCACAAAACCCTTGATGATCTCGCCTTAGCCTGCACCGTGGGCAGCCTGGTAGCCATTAATTGATCTGGTGTTGACAGGGTTAAGCTCGAAGAAACACCCTGCCGTGCTTCAATTTGTCAATTTCCTTGCTCTTTGTCTCGTCTTGTTTTGAACGCCGCAAGTACTGTGGAATATCGAAGCATCACGCCCTTTGGGGTACATGCTTTCTACAATGCTGAGCATCTTAAAGCTTCTGGGCTGCTTTCTGCTGCATCTGTTTCTGCTTTGGGTTGGGGATGCGCTGTCGCGCTGTAGATTTCTCGTTTCCACTTCTCAAGGGTCAGCCAATCGTCCCAACTATGAACTGCTGGATTGCAATTCGTCTTGAGACAACCAACCTGGATGCAAGTCTTAATGATTTCGGGGGGCTGGGACACTCATATCAAAAGTATCGGAATGCAGAATGCGGTCTGCATTCTTGACTTTCTTAAAACCAAGTTAGACCCCACCAGCCTCCTTACCGGCATCATCGTATACTTCTCGTACACTGTCCCGTTGCGGAATTGTCATATCAGTACCAACCATAGAGGAATCAAACAACTGCTGAGGATCACCTGAATGATGGCAAAGCCTAGTATCCGAAGTACCGATAGGTCGAGTGCGATGATTGTTGATTGTTGCGTCGTTGCTGTCATGATGAGTATTCCACCGCGAAGTTTTTTGTGATTGAAAGATTGTGATGTATACTCGGAGGACTCGTGTATATGCTCTACTAGTGCAAAGTTGTACTGGTTTCTACGAGATGAACCAGTTTTCTATTCTGGAGCTGTCAATTTTATCGGAGGTACACTTGCAACCCGTTTGGAGCTAGTATGTCATATGTCTCCAAGACAAACCAAATCTGCACGCTGCCGATTTCAGACCCACCATGTACACCAAGATCACGTCCATTGCATGTTCGAAAACGTCGAAGCAGGACGATGATTTGCGGCGCGTCGTCACCGTGCTCCTCATGAGTTTTGATTGCCATGCCGCCGTTGCATCGGCAGATTGCAGATTCCAACTACATTGCTGTAGCCACGTTTGACAAATACGGCGATTCTGTGCACCTTCAAAACATGGTCAAGAGGCTGCAACTCGACACGACGTACCAGTGGTCGATACCATATGCATAGGTGGCGCTGTGATTGTCACTATTCGAAGATTAAGACCAGTTATCCAATCCGAAGGCACTTATTCGAACGTCCCTTCCACACCCACCTGCATCCAGCACAAGAATTCCAAGGCATGCTTATCAATATCATGCGAGAATTGGTGAGGTCCGGAACTTTTCGTTGAGATCATGACATCCGAAGGGGTTGTGAACAGTTCGCCGTAGGAAAGAAATCGGTCGCGAGTGGGTTAGGGTATTGACTGCGCACTCAGGTAATGTTCCTCAGTTTCTGCTTCAATTTACTAACAAAGCATAGATCGTTGAAAATCGAGAATGCACTCCGGTTGATTTACACGAACCTGAAACGATTCACCTCATTATGCAACACTTTTATTAGTCTGCCGCTAGCGTCGATTCGTTCATGCCAATTCTCTCGTTCTGGTACTCATAATCAGGTCTTGAAGAGTCCATGTCGATAGGTATTACCGGCAGCAGCTCTGGTTGGTGGATCGGCCGTGTAGACTGTAGACGGCTTCGCATCTGGTTTTCCTTTCGCGGATCCACTTCACATCAAGGTACGGGGGTTTATGTTTTGATGACGACTGACTTTTTCTGGTATCCCATCCGTCTTTTCTGTCGTAATTCGTCGCACCAGCTGACAAACAAAGCCTATTTCGTTCGGAACGTTGGGAAAGTTGTCCCTCTCACCCAGTGGATGACACAAGGTACTAGCCGAGAACTAATTCTGGAGTTGAGAAGATCCCGATGTTTGTTCTTTCACTTGAAATCGGACAAAAGCCCGAGAGCCTACCGGAAGAATCAACCCCAAAATCCATCGAAATCCCATCGATCTTCACCAAGCTCGAAGTCTTCCAAATTGATGGTGAGGTGGACGCATTCAAACCACCCCAAGGCTTCACATTCATCGCTCATCTCAACCAAAGCGATCCAAATTCCAAAGATCTGAAAGAAGACTGCTAGAATAATCCACTGGACACCAATTGCCCGAGGAGCGCAGCATCGACAAACTTCATGGCTACAAGCGTACGCATCGCTGCCTTGCACCGACCGAATGACTGTGTCATCATAGATATCAGATACTGCGAACATGCCTGTCAATACACCATAGAAGAGAATAAGAAATTGCACAATCGGTGTGTAGTATTTCCATTCAATAAGGATGACGGCTGAGTTTATCACAGCATAGCACAGACAAAGATACACCATTACTCGATTGGGAGAGTAGCACAGTGAGAGGAGCAAAGCGAAGGTGAACGCGCCTCCTGCGAAGGTGGCTGTCTTCCTTCCGCCACTAAGAATGACAAACGCCATCGCAAAGAAACTAGCGCCAATATACCCTGCTGGGATGATGAGACAACGACACCCTCCAATGTACCTCGTCACACCTCCTTCATTTTCGTAAACTTGCAGTTGCATAACGTTGCCGCAAGTTATCCAACAAGCCAGAGCATGCGACATTTCATGAATGAAGACTGTAATCAACCTCATTGGTTTCAATATCAAACTTTTCCCCAAGGCGAAGGCAATTGCCACAAACGCAATGTAGAATACAATAAACAAGGACTGGGAATCATTGCAACATGACCAATCATCAGATCTGTGGTTGTCATCTTGACTCATTCTCAAAGTGCTACCTGTAGTCCTCTAGCGCTATAGGGTTTCGGCAAGAGTCTTCCAATGCATGTTTGGTGTGTGTGTATGACATGTGAATCAAATATTGACAACGGCATTGGCACAGGAAGCGGTTGAGATGTTCGGGGTTCGGGATCTCGACAACGAGATACACTACTTACACGTACGGTGCAAAGTACTCTGAGTACCACAGTAAACTCACGTGCTCTAGCTACCGGTACCTGGTAGTACTGGTAGCATGACATAGAACGAGCAACTACTGTACTACTACTAGAGCTACGGTAGAATTCGATACAGGGATGCCAACAACATACACACTGTACATGGAAATCACTCATGATGTTGGTTATTGACTTCACAATACACAATATCTCGGCTTTGTAAACTCTCTAGTAGTACTAAAGAGATTGAGCTCTCCATTCATCGCTTGACTGACCATCACATTGGAGGAATCTAACGTACAGCAGACGAATGCCTCTTGCTACCAGTAAACAGGCTCGATCGTCATACACTCCTTACTGCTGCGGGTCCTATCTAGGCACCCACAAGATTTACTAATCCTCCAAAAAATTGAATTTATCTCTGGCAACTCGGTGGCTGGTTGGGACAAGTCCAAACCCGGTAGCCCCCATGGGGACTGGCAAGTCTCGCTCCTTGTACCACGCGAAAATTTCTTCCTGTTTATCATGCCAGACAGGGGTTGGCAAATGATCCGGCATGTGAGAGTCCAAGGATTTCTGCAAGGCCGCATGATTGGCAGACATGGTGGCACGAAGTCCAGTCGGATCAAAGTCCGTCGGGCCAGTCGCAAATCTTCCCTGGTTTCCAGGAGACGATGTTGGCTTCAACTGCTCTTGCATTTCCTGGACTTCAGGAGAATTTTGATCCATGAGCGCAAGCTTCATACGTTGAATCTCTGGGTGTGGGTAGGCTGCATCAAGGTTTCTACGGGAAGTGTCGCGCGTATAGTAAGTCACGTCGTAAGGGTCTTCGTTCAAGTCCATGGTAGGAACACGAACTGGACCTTCAGATCCGGGGGAAGGATAACGGTACTGGCGGTAAAGAGATGGGTCGGTAGCAGATATGGGGACCTTGGTGGACGGGTTTGGCGCCTGATGCAAGTCATGGATATCATCAGGACGGTAGAAAATGAGCTTGCGAAGCGCCTGATAACGTTCTTCACCAAAAGTATCCTTCACCATTCTTCCCATCCATCCTTTCCATGGCATCAATGTTTCCTTCGTCGATTCCAAGGCCGGCTCGATAAAAGGAGCCTCAGCCGCGGTAACGGCGCGAGGGGTCTTCAAAGCCTTCTTGGCAACGGCGTCACCGACCTTCTTCAGTGAACCTGACATGGTGCAAAGTACTAGTAGTACCTGGTGATTGTTAGACGCTATATAGAGTCTGTCACAATCACGTACTAAAATCATACCAGTACACAGGTAGACGAATTCGTACCAGGTGCAACTACCAGTAGTCTGATAATCCTTGCTGCAACGAATTTCTGTACGTGGAAGGAATACTGAGTGCCATGTATGTAGATGAGGAATGTCAGTGTGTTCTTGAGTGATGACGTGATGACGCGATGACGAAAGTGTTCAACACAAGACCCATAACCCATAACCCAGCTTGGTAACAGGTCCTACGAAGTACTGCAGTACATCGTACCACTGTACTACAGTTCTATGTCATACTACAGTCTACAGTATGTCATATGACGATATGACATACAAGTTCTGGGAGTACTGCATATGCATATAAGAATGCGCGGTGGCTACGGGATGCTTATATGTGTAGTACTACCTGTACACCGGTGTAGTAGTATAATAGTACTGGAGTACAGGTACGGTACCTTGTACAGTACAGCACTCAAGGATCCAGTCAATATATCTTTCGCAACTATGATACGGTAGACCCTACTTGTGTCAGAAGTCAGAAGAACAACAATGGAGATCCGCATATGCGGCAATGACGAAGAAATTCGAAGCTGCTATGCTGTCATTTCACAGCTCAGGCCTCACCTTGACGAAGATTCCTTTGTTCAACGAGTCCTTCTGCAGGGTGCAGAGGCATTTATGTTGGCATATCTCAAGGACAGCCGGGACAAGGTAGTTGGAGTGTGTGGCTTCCGTATCATGAACAACCTTGCCTTTGGGAGAATCCTTTTCGTTGATGACCTTGTGGTTGATGAGAACGAAAGATCCAAAGGACTTGGAAAGATTTTGTTTGATTGGCTGATTACATTCGGCAAGGAAAATGGATGCGGTCGCATTCATTTGGATTCCGCAGTGCATCGAGTCGGCGCCCACAAATTCTATATGGACCAACACATGGCAATCGCTTCCTTCCATTTCAGTAAGGAAATTTGATGCAAGAATAGTGGAAATATCAGCTTAAGAGAATCAGAAACTTTCGTTCATGACGATGTAGTCATTTTCCTCTTCTGTACGGCGCGCTGGACCAAAAATTTCGCGAGCAGTGATGGGAAGTTGGATACCTCCTTGAACGATGGAAAGTAATTCACGTCAACTACTAGCAGACGATTGTCAGAACAAAGAACGTCAAACCCAAAGAGCTCCAGACCAAACACCTGTTTCAGAGCGCCAACAATCGGGGCTACTTCTCCAGCAGATAGCTGTAATGATTTTGTTCGTTTTGCAGGTGGCGGCATTTCCAACCCGAAATCCGAAAGCTTCGGATAGGGGCGTTGTGAATCGAACTCCACGTACGGGTTTAACAAGTCCAGATCGCTTGTTTCACAGGGCAAATCAGGAAGAGACAGTCTCGAAAAGACGTGAATGTCGTCTCCAAGGACGTAAACCTTATACAGGGTGGAGCAGTGATTGGCATACTCTTGCAGAAGACAGGGAACTTCAACTTTTGCAAGACCTCCGGGGCTTAAGACAATTCCCATGCAATGTGATTTTGTAGTTCCAGCCGCGGTTATGGGTTTCGCAATCAACGGATACTTCAGCGAATGTTGCTGGTTGTGTTGATTGTATTCAACAAATCTGGGTGTTGCCACACAATGACCGCTGGTGCTGGTAGTCCCCACCAAAGCCAGCTGCAGCTTAGAAGAGATAGCAGAGCGACTCATGACGATCTCAACGTTCGCTGGATCATCGGCAAGGCAGCATTGAGGATGTGATCGTTGATAATCCTTCAGCCTGTGAATCCGTTGAATCGCATGCGCTAGCGTCGGATCGCAGGTTTTCATCCTGTGTGAGATGTCGCCACGTTCGTCTACCATTTGCTTCCAGCAGGCATCAGCAGTCGATAAACACAGAATATCTTCTGTCATTTTGTGTAGAATGATGTCAAATCGGCCACCATGCTGGTCCTCTAGGGGCTCGTTAAGATCGACCGGTACGAAAGACACTCGAACAGGGTAAGTTGATGATCCTGACGCGTGCGACGAGAGTGTTTTGCGCGTTGCAATTGTCACCGTTCCTGTACCAGTTGTGGAGGTATTGCTCCCGAAGTCATCGTCGCTTCCTACCGATGAGCAGGACGATCGAAAGAATCGAACAATGTTGTTTAAGCCTCCTGGTGATAACACAATATTCTTTGGATACTGCGATTCCTTCTTCTGGTGGAGACAAAGAGCTGCTGTTGTAAGAGAATTGGAGGGTCCCAATGGAGTCTCCTGGTCTTCCATGGAGATGACCCCCACGACGCGCGCGCGCGAGGCCTCCGCCATGACTGTGGCCATCGTGTTCATCTTTTTTGCTCCAAAGGCATACCCCACGAGTATCGGTTTTTGCAGGTCTTGGGTGGTGATGGAGTCTGCGGTATCCGCCACGCTCTGAGAATCGTCAAAGTTCATTTCAAAGCTAATGCGGAGGCAGACCAAGACCTATCCCTGTTTCAATGAAGCAAAAAGAGTCGGGTGCGGCTGCGCTTGCTCCTCGCTGTTGCTTTGTTAGTTTTGAACAAGTCGAGTCTAACAAGGAAAACAAAGGCAAAACTGTCTCTTCTCTATTGCTCCATTATATGAGCAGTCAACGTTTGTTAATCGGCTCGCCTTGAGGACAGGTAGATTGACGATGGACACTTGATATTGAATACACGTGCTCAACGCGAAAAGCCTACTCCGAGTACTTCTCGAACTCACGTGATATTGAAAAAAAAGATGAAATTGTGGCGAGGGGCGAAGGGGTCCAGATTCCAGAGATGGAGTGGACGGTAGAATGTTGACGTAGTGGCGTATGGCACCATCACGTGTTCTGTAGCGTTACAAAATCAATTATTTGAGTGCATGAGTCCGGGAGGGCAGCAGGCGGGAGAAATTTAATGGCATCGAGTCGTCGTCTTTTCCCCCTTCTTTTTTGTCGCTTTCGACACAACAAAAACAATACGGCTCCCGACTCCCGACTCCCCACCACCGACCCCCGACTGATAACATTTCTTAGCAATTCTGTATAAACTCCATTACGAGAGACACGCAGCTTAGTTTTGCGATAGACAACCACGCTGCATCATCCCTGCATATTTACCCCATTCCTGTGTACTGGAGTACTTTATTGATGAATTCTCTTACGCTTTGACGCTCACTGCAGGAGAGTAACATCTCCACAACTAGTCACCACAGAAGGACAACCAAATGGATGATCTTCTCATTCCTTCCAAAACAGTGATCAAAGGATATACCACCATAGTTGTGAACTCACACTCCTATCAACACCACAGTTTGGTCATTGTGCAACCAAAACAATTCATGGTCAATGAAGCACCTAGTAACACATATGTCATAAAGTTGCAACGTGATGGTATCACATACGGATATCATGTTGTCATGCATTGAAGCTTGGCTGTAAAAGAATGATGAGAGAAGGTACCATCATGACAAATATGTTATTGGATATGATCTTCACAATGATCAAGAGTGATAACTTGTTGGCATATGCTGTGTAGGATTCAATTGAATCTTAATGGAATGATGACAAGAACGACAGTATAAATGGACCATCCGAATTCCTTGCCTGGTGTGAGGAGCAAGAAGAGAGACTGGTTGTTGAGTGGTTTGTATATCAATATGCACGAAAATGCCAAAACAATGAGGGAGCAGGGATCTAGGACATTGGATGTTGTATTTGACCAATAGGAATCAAAGACTTGTCGCCGTTTCTACAAAGACTGCCATGATAGTAGCAAAAATGACGGAAAGAAACGAGGCAATCTTCATATAAGCAAGGGATTTGTGAGACCAAAAGTTACAAGACAAACGTAGATTCTTTTGTAAACAAAAATCACAACTCTTCATGAGTAGGTGCTGCCCCAGATCCGAACACAGTATCACAAAAACATTTCATTTTGTAAATTGCAACTGAAACCAATACGGATCAAGATTCAAGATTCCCTCAGACATCACAGTATTTTTTGGGGGATAGAGTTCTTTACTTGGAATTGAATCAAATACATTGTTGGCGATACCACTTCCTGGAAGGTCCAGTACTAGTAGTCCTAATCCCCGCTCATGCACCTCTGCTTGACATTCTTTGCATGTGGAATTACGAAGAGAAATCTTTGTTTAGAATACTGCAACTTGCTGTGTTGCGTGTTGTAGTATGTCATGTGTCATGTCAAGTCCTTTCGAAGTCATGACATCCCAAAGAGCCTATGATGCTGTCAGCAATGTGCTATGTGTTCTTAAGGCTTAAGGTGTAAAATGTTCGAATACTCGGAGAATATCACGAGTACTACGAGTACTACCGGTAGTAGAGTAGTATCGGGTACCTTGTAGTACCAGGTAGTGTCTGCTCTAGCTAGTACTGTAGTGAGTACAGTAGTTAGTAGTGAGTACTATGACATATGTATACCGGTACATGTAGTACTGTGCAATGAGGAATACGGAATACCAGTAAAAATGCGCAATTGCCACCTGGTACAAGTACTACATACGTATTACGTACTCGTATGTATGATAACCGTGCGTATCATACCTACCACCATACGATCTCAACAGGCCCAGCACACTCGCATCTCGCATCACGTAACAAGACTTGGATTTTTCGCGCCAATGCCTGGCATTGGCCAACCGTTGAGAAACTCGCGAATGAATGCATGGAAGTTGATTTTCGACCAACTTGACGAGACTTCATACTAGCCTTGAATTGTTGACATTGGCAACTTTCAAGAGTTACGTTCGACCTCGAAAATAATCAAGTCAGCTTCTTTTACCCTGGTCATTTCAGGTTCCTCACTTCATAGCCAAGTCTAGACCGTCATCATGTTGGCCGCGGATAAATTACAATTGCAAAGTGCCATGAAGCAGCAGGCAACAGCTTTGAAAGAAAAAGAGTTCAATCTGCATCATACCAATTTCAGTGAGTCGCTCAGCTACTTTTGGAGTACGTGATATGCAACTCCGATAGCTCACCCTCTCGAACCGCAGTGACCGTTGGCACTCAAGCTGCCGTCTTGGCTGGACTGGACGTAACGATGTTTATTGAGTTTACGCCATCTCCGAATTCAGTATGGGTAAGAAATCAGAAACGTGTGTCTAGAATACGCTTGTAATTTACACTGCAGCATCTCATGATTTACATTGCAATCAGGGCGAGGGATTGTCTCTGTTACCTCGTGTGTTGAAATTCTTGTACTACGTAATGATAGTGTCAGCTTTTTGCGCGAACATGATTGTTGTCAGCCACACAACTACCCTCTCGGTACTCGGTGCAGGCTTGGCTCTCCGAGGACCTGATGGGTCAATGGTGACGGCCACCGACGGCTTGTATGAAGAACGGAGATCCGTGTTTTATTCCTTCGGAGTTGGCCTCGCATGTACCGTGGGGTCATTGTTGATGTGCGTGGCTCGTCCTCCATTGGGAGGCCGCTCTAGTCTGCATGGTCGTAACGTTGTATACCTGCGTCAAGATTTATGGAAATTACAGGAGGGTTGTGCGCAGGTTTGGTTTCGATGAAAGTGAAACCGTCAACTTTGATGATATCTTTCATGGTCCAGCGGCAATTCAGGTCGTCAGGACTGGATTACGGTCGCTCACGAATACTTTTTCCGGTAGGAATAACAAGTCGAAGAATACCCACCAAGGGACATTTGTATCCGACGGAGACGAGGAGAATGATGATGATAGCGACAATTCACCTCTTGTCCCAGAGAAGAGCACGAACAACGCCAGATCCAAGAGACGAGGCGTCGGTAAAGGCGAAAATTTTGTTTAACAGCCGTAAGACGTCTCGGACGTTGAAGCGTTGGAGTACTTCCACAGCAAAGGCTGGGTCCTACGAAAGCTGGTCGCTATTGTTTAATTCTTAGACCAGCTCTAGCTAGTACCCGCGACCAGGCTGCGCTTATGGTCAATATAGTTGTGGTGCCTTTGGGGGGAAAGCGAACCCTAACACTCGCGATGATTGATACATGGCAGCCTATGATCTCCAATCCAACCATGGTTCGGCCTGCTGTAACCTCATGATGTCTCTCGATGGGAGATATAGTATGATGGATGATAGTGTGGTAGATTTGATTGTATTTTCGGTGATAGATCGAGAAGCTGGTATTTCTACCAATACCAGGTACGGGAACGGGTAGTACAGAATCCAAGTACTGGACTGTCATCATATGACAGATATGACATATGCATAGGACTTACTACGGTAGTCGTATTGTGATCGATTCTACTGTCGCACTGTCACACTCGGCACTCGGTTCGTGACACGCTCGTCGCTTCAAATCAGAGTCGTTCATATCGAAGTTGAATATTCAACATCTTCCATGCTTTTCTTGGATGACATGACAACAACTTTCAACTTCTGTGCAAATTGCATTCTTACTTTCAGGGAGGAACTTCACATCGTCAAGTTTGTCAGGAGCTGCTCAATTTTCGCCCCCACTAGAACT
>JAKSYS010000753.1:0-27417 GCA_022925895.1 Fragilaria crotonensis | reverse complement strand
CCCTATACTGTATGTCATGCAAATACCTATAGTATGTAGTACATATGGGAATGGTAGGCCATGTAGCAGGTACGGAACCGGTGGTACAGGTATGACGTTTGTTGGTTTGGCGCAAGGGAGGCTGTGTAGAGATGTCCCACTAATCGAGCCGATCGAGTTTTCTAAAAAAATCGACTTCATAAATTATTATGTAAATTAAATTACACATTACCTTAACTACGAATCTCAGGCTGCTCCTCACAGGATAGAAATACCGTACACAGTACCAGTAGCATACACGGACTCTATACGTACTCAGCGAAGTCGGCGACGTCATAGTGTTTTTCAATTTCGGAACGCCAACACTGGAGAAAGCTACGGGCGAACTCCAAGTACTACTGTAGTACGTGCTACTACCCATGTACTACTAAATACTACTCCAGTAGTTACTAATACCGATTCTACTTGTATGAGATGAAACATGGAACTACAGTATCAAACAATGCTATTTAACAGGCCACAGTCCACAACGAGTAGCACCATCAGGACGCCGATGTCACTCATAACGTCTCACGGGCATACGGATACAACGTCTTGACATGTCCCATGGCTCCCGTTATTAGCCCTTCCAATTGAGCTGCATTTCTTTGGTCTGCAATGTCGTTCTCAATCGCATGGTAGTGATAAATTGCAATGCAAATCGGACACTGATCTCATGAGAGGCACTCGCGTCCATGTCCATCGAAGCCACAACCAAGATTCCGAATTGGAATTGTGGACGGAATGCTCTTGTGTTCTCCGTCGACTTGATCCGGAAAAAGTGCGGGAGTGCTTCCATTCATGTGACTTGAATTTTGGCTTCGAGCATTCACAGGTAATCAAATCATGACAGCACCTGCGTACAGAGGTGGGTTGCACTTTTTCCACATGAGTTTATAGCATTAATCACAATGTAACTTCGTTGAGCTTGGAACGTATAGAGAACAGTTCCGTTGTTCGCACAAGGCCAAGTCCCCTGACGTGACTGGCCGATCCATAACGTCAGGCAGGTTGACCCCAACCAGTGCTGATTCAGGCACAAAGTCACGCACTGGCCCACTGTTGCCCATGTGATAGGCTATCATCGTAGCATCCACGCCAAGTCTACTGATCGAAGGGCAGAGCTGTTGGTCCAAACATAAATCCAAACACCAGCCTTGATAGTTTGAAAAGTGCATGAACGAGCGCCAGCAGTTGAACAAGTCTCGAGAGAATATTTGAAAGAACGTTTCAATTTGGTGAGCATGCCACAGACAACGTTCTTGAGGCAGGGTTGCTGGCCATACGGAACCCTTGATCGTTGGTGAGATGGACGACAGATTATACTGCTCCATTTGTTGAAGAAGTTTGACCGTGTTGACAGGAGTGTCACCATGCGTGGGCGCAAATAGGTCATCCAGTACAACCGCAATGTATTTGTACTGCTGAGCCATTTCCGGCGTTAAAGTTATCAGGAAATGACTCCAATACAATCCCGGCAGTCGGACAATGGAACACTTGGTTCCAATCTCCTTCATCATGATGTCATCGGGTGAAATTTCGGACTCATTTTTGTGAACGAACACAACACAATCCCATCCCATAAAGTGCGAATGAACATTGTGGTGGACTGTTGGAATAGATGATTGTGTTCCAAGAGCTACAAACGCAACAAGATTTTTTTCCTCGTGTGCAGATTCAGCAGCAGGCGTTAACGGCACAGTCGTCAACTCGGAAGAGGTCTCATTCACCGGTTTTGATTCTCTTACAAGGGCATCGTACGTAGTGTCCAACGTTTGATAGTAGGCCATCAAAATCAGTGTCAGTAAGGTCAATGCAGCTGCTCGGATTGGGAACCTCATTTGAGCACTTCCGGTTGTCACAGTGGGCAACGCTTTACTGTCAGAGGTGCTCATCGTCAAGAATCTGTTTCGGATTGAAAGGGATGGAATTATGTCGAGTCGAAAATGATTACCGGTACAAGGACTCGAATCTCGAATTACATGTATGTACAAATATCCGACTAAAACCCTACAATTTCCATCCATGTATTATATATCCTACTCCGAGTACTCGAGTACTATATTATAAATTAATTGTGTGCGTGCGTGAGTCCGTCCGTCTGTTACGGAGTATGACCACTCTGGGGTACTGGATCAAATGAATACTGTCTAATACTCGGAGTATATCAATAGCGACCAAGGGGGAAATGACCCAAAACGCGCGCTCAGTAACGGTCGCGAACACCTCTAAGTATTGCGTTTTCTTAAGTAAGCGCATCCTGCCTTAGTTTTGCACCGAGTCGAGTTATGCGTTAGCCCGTGTAATGACAGCTTCCTACACGGTATGGGAAGCTCCCATTACGAGTACAATGGCAAACGCATAACTCGCCTGGGTGCAAAAGTAGGTTTTGACTCAAGTTCCTGAAGTCATCGTTAATTTATTGATACATCCGGGTTTTCAAAAGATTTATCGTACAGATCTTCTACGTGAGGGTCGTTGAAGAAGATACGCGTTTGATTCTCGATGTAGTTCGTATCTTTACGTACACGGCGTACCCATGCATGCAAATCGCACAGCACAAAACTCTCTCACAACAAAGTAAAGAAAGCTATCACCCTCCAGCAGTGTCTTATCCATCTCTTCTTGCTTTGTCGCACCACCTGCTCCTGCATACCAAACCAACACTTCGTTGGTCTTTGCTGCTAGTGGCATGGTCCAAACACGATCGGGTCATGATGTTTTCTACACAGAAGCATCGTATGGGCGTGCAGCACGCAACGAATCGACACGGAAACGGAGGAAGAGGAAGTTGACCCAAGCGTCCATGCGAGAATTCAGCGCTGACAACAGTTTTACAAGTACAACACCACAAAGGACACCAAGAAAAACACGAGCTCAAATACGGCAAGAAGAAGAATTGTCCACTCCGCCCAGTACTCTGAATCGAGTGGGAAGGACTCCTCCAATTAAAACAGAGCGACTGCTCAGAGGGAAGAGGAAGCCAACATGTTCCGACTACGGGATTGCCCGCCACTTTTCGTTTCAAGGAAATGGCTTCTTCTTCTGTCATCCTTGCGATGTGTGGGACTCGCTACCGCCTGATCAGGTTACAAAGTCATCTAGACTGTCAGCACGGCTAGGTTGTGTAGCAAACCATGAATCATTTTCTCACCCGACAACGTTATGCAAAGTCTATTGCAGGCAGTCGGTGGCAGCAGCAGCAGCAGCAACTTTTCCTACAAACAACAAGGATTCAGACAGTGAGGATGGCAGTGTTAGTTCAAGTATCATGGGCGATGAACATGAAGGACAACATGGTGTAGTAGTAGCAGCATACAACTGTGAATTAGAACTCGAGGAAGAAGAAGGTCATGCCACTACTACTACTACTAGTACTTCATTGAATGTACCTGAATGTACGACAACTCAAGGCCATGCTGTCAACGCTACAACGCATAATATCTTCAATTCGACCGACTGTAATAATGGTTCTGATAGGAGCAGACAAGGTGGAAATGGCGGGAACTGCAGTGCTTTAGTCAACAATCAACCAGCACAATCAGCAACTGTTTTGTCTCCTGAAGAACGAAATGCAGACCTGATTCTGGAATTGAAGGGAACGATACAAATGCTTCAGAAATGGAATCTAAAACTTGCTCGGGATATAAAGAAACTGCGAGATGACGTCAGTGCCGACAAGATGAAGGCAACCAACAATTGCAATAGTCAACAGAACTCGACAGCCTATCAAGATGCAGTTTTGGAAGCCATCAGGGGTGTGACGGGAAGACACAATCGACGCTTGAATTCCAATCGCACTGGCGTTCTGGTTGCAAACGCGTTATGGAATCATGCATCATTCCAGCCACATTTGTTGAAGCTAGCCCGGAAATACTTTCGGGAAAACGTCTTCACACCCTACAACATCTTACGAGAAATGGATTTGGCAGGTGGGACTCTGTCGTATGAAGGAATTGATGTTTTGCGTCGAGTTGAGACCTGTGGTGTGAAGCGGTTCCGAGGCAGCATCATTCCTTCAAAGTCTGAGATCAAGAGAATAGCCAGTGTTGTCGAGTGGTATGCTTGCCAATTTTGTCCATTTACTTCAAATCTAACAACGAAGGGTGAGTCTATCGAGTTTGACTTTGCAAAGTCCATGCTGTGTATAACAAAGGCATTCTATCTTGATGATATCGGGAAAACAAGGAGTTTATCTATTGCGTCTTCGATAGATGGAGCATCCCTCTCCAAAAATTTGTCGATTATTGCTGGTGGAGTCAAGATCACAGATCTTGCTGCCCGATGTCCTTCAACAAAGCGACCCTTACTAGATGATCCACTCACAATGAGTGCACAGTCTCGGAATTTGTGCATACCATTGAAAATAATGATGGGGCGGGAAACGAAGGAGACCTTTACTGAGTTTGGGGCATTGTTTTAATTTCTCGATGACCTTTCCGACACAACAACAATGCCAAAGGAGATGGAGGACTTTAAGCCATTTTCTTGCATGACCAACTGCGATTTATCGGCCCAGTGGAAGGGCCTTTGCAAGGGCGGTGCCGCAAAAGTACATACTCTTCCTTGCACTTGTTGTGCAACTGAATCGGACGAGTTGGCTACTCCCAACAATACAACATGTATCCGATGGTGCAATGAGCACTCCTCTGATCCCGAGTGGATGTGTTTTCACAAACCAACTGCAACACCAGAACAAGTTGAGTCCATGCAGGAGGAAGTACGAGAGCTTCTATCTATGTTGGAAGGGGCACTTGAGGAGATACAAGCGGAATCACGGATGACTCGTTTTGATGTCGAAGTCATCGTTCCATCTCAAAGCTCAAGCAACTTGTGACCCGCTGTCGATTCATTTTTGTCCCACAAACGCAACGCAACGACAATCATATTCTCAGCTAACAACAAACGAACTTATCCTTCGAGGGCTTGATATAAATGGAAGCTTGGAGACGCGCCGAGAAATGCTGCGACATGCTTTGATAGGCGAATCGACAATCAATAGGCTTAGCAAAGAAATCTCCCATGGCGAGGTAAGGGAAGGTGCATACTTTGTGTTAATGCAAACTCTCCCGTGTGTTCTCCACATGGAGAACCGCAATGGCATAAAGCTCATGACAATGGCCTTTATCGAGGGGCTGTCGAATGCTAAAAAGAAGTGTTTGTACAATGACATGAAGGCGGAAGGCAAAAGAGTGTCAAGATTTATTTCCGACATAGAAAGCTTGATGAATCGAGCAATTCTTGGAAGTGAGGATGACCCCTGCCAATGGATGTGTCCTTACGATCCTAAGAAAAAGGAACTTGGTCCAATCACTATGGACAATGTCCGAACACGCCGTGTCATCGATTCACTTGATAAAGTTATCGATCTCTGTGTGATCGATGAAGGTCGGAAAACCTTGTGGCTCAGGGCTCTAAACAATTACCGGATTGCCATGGTGCGAGGTGAAGCTGCTGGATCAAATCTAAATCGCAATAGAAATGCCATGATCATTCCCTGGCATGTGAAGAACAGACTTGATGGATCCTGAAGTGATGCCATTGTGAAGACGAAAGACAAGTTCACAACATCTCCATCTAAGGGGGCACATCTGAGGTTTAATAATAGTTCTGATAACATTTTCACATATACTGGCAAAATTATTGCTATTTATTTATGCCTTAGTACTAAATACTGGAAGTTTTAACGTTTTCATTGTTCTCATGGGTTTTCGGAGTTTTGTGATTGACAGATGTTCTATCCGGATAATTATGTAAACGTCACCCGACTTCTGAAAACTCAGTTTTGGTTCACGGATATATGTAGCAAACCTTCATACAAAAATGCCACTTCATCGATTTATGCTAGGTCGTATTTCTGTATCTCTTTTTCTGATAGCCTGCATTCTTTAACACGGAATTGTTTCTTTGCACAAGGGAAAAAGACGTTGTTATGCTCGTTTGACTGTGCCCTTTCTTCCTCCACAATTTGACGTCCATCCGTTTTTTATTTTGGTAAAAGAATCAAAGTTTTTTGTCTGCGCCTTATTACTCACAAACTCACCAAGCAGCCAATCTAATCACAAACAACAAGCATATCCTATTATCGTGATGTCGGCTTCAAGATATGTGTGTCACAATCCTGACTGTGGAAGTCGACGCCAATCCTTTTCCAATGAAAAAGGATACACGATGCATTTTGCACTTTCCCCATCCTGTCTGTCGTTCATTGATCAATCCTCTTCTGGTGGTGACACAAGACACCAACCAATTGCAGATGACGTGGTGTTTGTCTCCACCATACCTTCATCTCTGATGAGACGTGACGTGATAAACCCTAACAATGCCAACATGCATAATACACAAACGTGGTCGGCATCGATGCTCGACGATGAGGCGACAAACACAACTGACGCGCCTTCTGATGATGACTTTGCCGCGAATGATGAAGGCTACGCATGGGAAGTAAATGCAACCCTGCCCCTTGTTGTTGATTCCAATGAAGAAGAGCCATGGCTGTACACTGATGATCAAAAGTGGACGGTTGCGTTGTTAAAATTATTGGACGATATGAATGCTCCAGACTACGCATTTGCTTCTGTGCTTAGATGGGCCAGAGGTGCCAATGCCGCAAGGTATTCATTTTATCCTGATGGTGGTTTATCGCGTTCGCGAAGCATTGATCTGTTGTTTTCGGGTATGAAAAATGCAACGCAATTCTTGCCATCGGTTGTAAACGTTACCACTCCTCATGGTCCTCCTCGTGATGTTATTGTGTTTGACTTTGTGCCTCAACTCTTGCGGTTGTTGCAGAACCCAAAACTGATGACAGCTGACAACTTGTTAATTGACCCCGTTAATCCCTTGCTGCCATACGCATCACCACAAGGTGAACTTGGTGATGCCATCTCTGGTCAAGTGTATCGTGATGCATATGAACGTATGATCACCAATCCTGAACGTCAATTCTTTGTGCCAATTATCCAATGGATTGACCGCACATCTGTCACCGGCAATGATCGCTTTTCCTTGAAGCCATACATGTTTACGCCAGCAATTTTTAAAGAACCCTTTCGTCGCAAAATTCAGGCCTGGGGTTATCATGGATTTTTGCCAAAACAAAAGACATCGTCGGCTCAAAACCAAACCCAAATTCAAGGAAACAATATTCGCAATTACCATGCGGAACTTTATGCTGTATTGCACTCCTTCACTACTTCGGAACCCCGCCTTCGCAATGTTATACTTCCTCTTGGTCCCAGAGGTGCAATCTGCGTTGACGTCATTTGTTGCATACTCTTTGTGATACAAGACATGCAAGAAGGCGATGCACTCTGTGGTCGTTTTGGCTCACACACAACCGGGATACAACGCCATTGTCGTGCGTGCAACGTCACAGCAGCGGAATTGGATAATCCACATGCTACGTGTTCCTTTTTGGTTGCTGCAGACATGGCACGCATCTCCAGCAACCCCGATCAAAAAGTGCGTACGCCGTGGTCGCAACATTATCTTAATAATGCGTTTGATTACGTGCCCATGGCTGATCCAGTGCGCGGCATTTTTGGCGCTACTCCGGTGGAAACTCTCCATGCGTTTCGAAAAGGTTTAATTGAAAAGGTCACATTTCTGGTTCTTAAAAATGTACCAACTCGCCGACGTGCTGCCTTGGACGCGTTGGCCGTTCATTTTCACAGATCGCACCGCCAAACATATCGCAAAGTGTATCCTGCAACCGATTTCAGCAACGGCATTACCAACCTAACAAAGATATCTGCTGCCGAGCGTGTGGGATTGGTATTCTTGTTCGTCATACTTGCCCAATATGATGAAGGGTGGATCATTTTATCCAAAGCGCTGCAACAAAAGGATCGCACCAGTTTACGAAAGGTTATTAATGTGTTTGAAGCACTGTTGTGCTTTGACCAGTGGCTCAATCAACCTACCTATTGGACAGCTGAACATCATGACGAATCCGTTTTACAAGTCTCAGATGCGATTACAAAACTGATGGAGATGTGCAAGAAGGATATTCCCTTGTTTAAAAAAAAGACATGGAAATTTCCAAAATTCCATGAATTGAAGCACATCCTTAACGACATGGAACGTTTCGGTGCCCCCATAAATTATTGCGCACAACGCCCGGAGTCATTGTTGATTCCTGTGGCAAAACAGCCAGGTCGCAGAGCTCAAAAACGACATACAGGTGCTTTGTACGAATTGCAGGCAGCTCAACGTTTATCGTATTCGTTAATGATTGCTGAGGTTCATTCACGAATCTGGGGGGACGCCAACACGGCGGTAAGTGTCCCGTCTGTGGACGCAGCATCTATTTTTGAATCAACTGGCAATGCAACATTTGGAGTGTTGTTTCGGAATACCAATATGATGTTAAACGTTCAGTGGGCAACCAAGACCGATGTGCGGTTGATGCATTTGCCAACACCATTGATGGAATTTATGTGGACCACATTTGGCCCACACGTCCGTTTCTGTACCGAATATGTGCGTGACCAATATACGTTTCGTTGCCATCCTGCGTATCAATCCGACAATCCGATTAACGATTGGATGAATGTCTTGTTCGAGGTGATGGATACCAAAACCAACACGTACATCAAAACGGCGTTTCCCTGCCGTCTGGCTGCTGTTGTGATCTGTGCCGTGGATGCTCTCAATGCAGAACCATATCATTTGGTAGTCCAAAGCACTACCGAACGGACCGGTGTTCAATCAGTGCTATTGACGGAATGGTGTTGGTCCTCTGAATACCTTGTCATTCTACCATCCAATATTGTGGGCCCATGTTTTGTTATTTCGATTAAGCCCGACATGTCAAAAGTTCTAGAAGCCTTGCCATTGGACAGTTGGGCTTCCGAGTTCACGAAACCGGTTGATGAATATTCATCCTCTTCTGACGACGACGATGACGAGGAAATGCATACGGATAGTTCGGACGAAGAGAAATCAATTGACTTCGATGACAATGTTGAAGAAGAGGAGGAGGAGGAAGAAGATGGCGATTACTGAATAATTATTTATATAAATTTATCCTTACATTCTGATAAGGATATCGTCATGCATACTTTCCCCATTGTTTCCTTCAACTGATGGGTTTTGTAACGCTTGCTGCGTTATTCAATGAAATCAAGGGCATGATGCATATTTTTATGCAGGCAGCCTCATTTTGGAACGTCTCAATGGTCTCTTACCTTCATAAAAGAACCGGAAGCCAAGTTTGAAAGCAACAAATTTACTTTGCACCGTTTCGGAGGAAGTGCAATAATCCAATGCCTCATCGCACAGACGTAGAGCAATTGTCTCATTTGCATCATAGATAAAATCCCCATGGATGGTAACTGCATGAGAACAACTGTCGTCAGAGGCTTGCAAGACGCCAAGCACAACCTCATCCTCTTTTAAATCAACTTTCCAATCGAATGAACTTGGAAGTTTTTTAATCACAATCCAAGTTGGAAGTAAAGTTCTTGCATGCTTAACCACCCTCCGCAATGCATCAACAACTGCGCCTTTCAAGATTTCCTCGCCGAATGCGTCAATCTTTGATGCATCATCGTGCCATCCCAATGCAAAGAAGGCCGATGCAAGAGACTTACTCACACACAAATCCTTTCCTTCAGATTGGACGAATTGAATTGCAGGTGCGCCAATCACCTTTAACTCAGGATGCTGGTTCAAGCGAGATTGCTTAAAATCACCAACGGGGATGTCAACCCAGCCTCGTTTAGATTGTTTCAATTCATCAGTGAAGCAATCGCCAAAGGTTTTGCGGACGTAATCTTCTTCCAGTGTTGGCGTTTTACCATCCGATGTCTTTCCAAGCCATTTGCCTTCAACTGTAATTGTCTTTCGTGGAGGAGGGTCTTTCAAAGCCTTCAAATTCTTCAACTGAGAATCCCACCAGTCATCATCCTCATCTGTGGCATCCAAACCTTTGAGAACATCCTTATTCAGAGAAGAACGCAAGAGCCTCTGTTCTGATATAACCGCTTTCGCGGGTTTATCAGTAATGCCTTTCTCTGATCTTCCTTGCGTTTTTCTGAGAGGATTTGCGTCGTTCCATTTCAATTTCTTCAATTTCCTTCTCAATTCTTTTATCCAATTCAGCAGTGTCGACAATTCTGCTTTTTCTTTCTGGGCAATATCGAATTCGGATGATCTTTTTCTTACCAATAAAGACTTCCACATCTCGCGGAACCTGAGTCCAGTTGGATTCCTCCTGGCGCATATTTATGATTTGATCAAACATGGGTTGGAATTCAGATTTGACCCATTCTTCCTCCACATCGATTTCTTCTTCTTGCCGAATGTAATCATAATGCGATGCTTTCTGTGGAGTCTTTTGCTTTTGGTTGTTGGTTTGAGGTGGAAAGACCGGAACCTCCTCTGTCCAAACCAATTTCGCTCGGAATGAATTCGTTGCTTTATCAAACCTCACACTCTGTACCAATGTTTTCTGAGTGCACTTAAATTCGTTGGCAAAGAATTTTCGGAATTTTGCTCGCTCGTCTTGCAAGGCTTTGATCATCATGTCAATGTCACGAATGGTCTCCTTGGAAATACCATTAATATTTTTCTTCCTTGCCCAGCGATCAAGCTCAGCTTGATGCTGAGCCTTTGTATGCCATTTCCAAGCCTTGAAGCTTTGCTCGATGTACTCTTCAATTTCCGCTTCATAGTCCGATCGTTTCATAATGGTCGGTGTAGGTAGTCCAGTAACTCCGTATTCTGTAGCAAGCTTCTCACACAGTGCCTTTGATTGCGTACAGAACTTTGGTGTTGGATCTGGGAAAGGAATAATAGCCTTTTCCAGTTTCTTTGCATCGAGGGGATCTTTGATTCGAATCTTCTTAAGAAACGCCTCCGCCATATCTTCAACTGCATCCGTTTTGCGCTTCAAAGGAACAACGAGCGGTTTTGGTTCGAATGCTTTCGTATCGGATGCCAAGGTTTGACTTTGTGTGATGTTTGCGCTTGCCTCTGTCTGCACGTCAGCATTTAATACAGCCCTTTCCATTGATGCACCAGCTGCGCTTTCGGGAACATCCATATTCGCACTTCCTTTTTCTGGCGTTAGCAACAAAACATTGGCTCCTTCAATACGATTGTTGTCGTTTGTTGCCACATGGTCAGATTGCGTCAAAACATTGGCTTCGTCGGAGTGATTAATGTTCACTCTTGCCGCTTCGTCGTTTGTTGGCTTTGATGCTTCATTCTGCTCATGAATTGCAGATAACGCAGTCGAATCAGATTGGATTGTTGTTCCCGTCTTGAGCCGTGCCTTTGGCAAAAGCTTTCGTTGCGTCTGAGCACGGACCTTTTTCGGCGATGGCGAAGGTGCTGCCTTTGCTTCCAACAAAATGTCTTGGTTTCCAACTGGCCATTGCGAGATTAGAGGCAAGTTGTTTGTGTAAACATCAGGGACAAGATAATCAGCAAAAAGTTTCTTGGGCTCAACATCGAATTGAAGCTTTGCCAAACGGTCGAATAAGACAAACCACTGCTCTCGCAACTCGGGAAGAAAAGATTCCCTCTTGATTTTGGGCAGCGATACCCAAGGTGGTTGCAAATTCTTA
The DNA here is from genome assembly GCA_022925895.1 of Fragilaria crotonensis. Classification (NCBI taxonomy): domain Eukaryota; phylum Bacillariophyta; class Fragilariophyceae; order Fragilariales; family Fragilariaceae; genus Fragilaria; species Fragilaria crotonensis. The sequence goes on along the minus strand of JAKSYS010000753.1, from coordinate 15,823 downwards.
TATGGCATGTCGCAATACATTTCGTTCTTCAATGCACACTTTTTCAACTCCAATGCTGTCGCCGAGAATTGGTCATCGAATGTAGCATCATCAACAATCAGATCACGCAGGACCATTGCTAAAGTTGCTATGACACCAAAGGCACAATTGTAAGTGTCATCGTTGGATTGCTTCGGAAGAATGTCGGAATTCAAAGGCAAATGAAGTGCGGGAAAAGTAGGTGTGCCAAGCATATTTCCATCCAATGCTTCACCAAAAGGTGACAGCCACTCCAACTTGCCTTCTGATGGGTCCGAATGTTTTTTCGTGTGCATCGTAACTCGAACATAAATTCAAGAACCACAAGATGCCTTGGGAATTGGAACATTGCGTCGGCCATTTGTGTCCATACTGCAGTATCGAAAAAACACGCACGCAATCCATCTTTATTCCTTTTTCAGCTTCAGACGTGTTGTACGCAGCGTTAAAGACAAAAGTGGCACTCAATGGCTTTCATTTTCGTTGCATGGAAAGACAATCATCCGACGATCTAAGATCCCGGGTTTGGGTGAATCACATGCTGCACCAGGTGGTTTCTCAACTTGCAATAATCGCTTGCAAGTTGAGTCACAGGAGCTTTGAATCGGTCCAGGATGGCTTGCGCAAGCTTAACAGGATCAAGATCTTGTTCCTTGCCGAGTTTGACCATCTTTAAGGCACGCTGATATTCGACGAACTTAGCAAAAGCAATTGCGATCGAATCACAGTAACAGCATGGCATGACAAAACATAAATCTTGATACCGTCCATCGCACAAAAGAATCGCCATCATCAAGTCAAGCTCTCCACTTTGCATCCATTTCACTCCATGGGCTTCTGTATGCAACAGCCGACGCTCAATACGCACTTCTCCTTTAACAAACATGGTCGTCAAAGGAGGAACACTTGCATACGGAGGTGGAAGCAATGCTTTCACAAAAGGAAGGCCAACAAACAATTGTCGCATAGTAGAGTCAGAATAGTGCAGACGTATTCCGCGAACTATGGGTGGTGGAAATTCACACCAAAGTTTCCAAGCATTGTTTGTGTCAGATGCGTCTGTGAAACAGCTTGTGCTTCATCAGCAGGGGCAAGTTGGAAATGACGCAGGCATCCAGAACGCAAATGCATGAGTTGATAAACAACGGATTTGGGATCATCCTTTTCATATGCATGGAAGATTGAAATTTTGAATTCCGCAGATTTGAATGCTGACAAATGATCCTCACATGTCTCGGAAGCATTGAAAACCCATCATCGAAATGATCGTTTATTTGCTTAAACCCAAGCATGGTGTAGAAATGAAACGCAGATGGTTCGTAGGATTGCAAAAGATTCCACTGTCTTGCAAGCAATGTCATTTGCATAACAATATTTGATCATTGCAATAATCAAAAATAATCCAAACCCTTGCCTGCGCCAGCCATTAATTTGCGTTGGGTGCGTTGCATCATGCTTGGCAACAAGAAGCCAGGAAATGAATGCCGCAACATCATGCTTTCCTTTCGCGAAGGAAACGTTCTACTAAAGGTGACAGCTGCAACAACCTTCATTCCTTGATTTTTTTCTTCCCACATCGGTTTCCACGTATGGATGGGTCCTGCTTTCTTCTTCGTTACAATCATGATAGTAATCTGATTTTCCAATGCTACCCGAATTGACGATGTTGTTGTTGACTTTGGAGCAAAGCCACTGACATAAAACTTAAGTGCCAACTCCTTGAACTTGGCAATGCGTGGCTGCAAATGTTTGTTTTTCACCAGTTTCCAATCGGGAGCAGATGGGTTTATGACAACAAGGCGAAAATACCAAGTGTGATCACCATCGCCGGGTTTGTCAATAAGCGATGCAAATCGGAGATCTTTGTACCAATGCCGGCAGCGGTAAAGATCAATCTCTCCATATCCGCCAGTTTTTGGTTGCAAATCAAATGCAGATCTCACTGCATGCCTGGCATTGCGAGCGTCGTTATCCTTCATCAGAAATTCGTCTACACCAGTGAATCCATAAACGGATTTGAGTTGCTGGGGAATAATAAAAGCAACCTCGTCGTCTCGAGAGGCAAGGACATCGATATCTGGCGGAACAAGAATGGTCGCATCAACGTCAATGGGATCGTTCAACGTTGTTGGCTTTAATGGTGCTCTGGTGGATTTTGTTGCTTTGGAATCAGTAGCATCAACGTCATGAATTGTTGGTTGGTTTTCATCCCCAGAGGAAAGCATTGCATGATCCGCCTGGTGTGTTTCAAGATTCGTGAGTGAGTCGGTCACATTTGTTACAGGATCAAGCTTTGCAATAGCAAGAAACATGCTTTCCATTTTCGCCATCCCTTCTTGGGATTTTGGGATTTTGCTCTCTGCACTTTCGTCTTTATTCATGTCATGCGTTACATTAATGGCAGCAACGGTCTCACTTAATTCGTCTGAGGTGGGATCTTCATTATCCTTCGTATTGCTGTTGCCTTCTTTGGCGATTTTACGACCGGCTTCCATGACTCGGTTGATGACGATGCTGTGACAATCTCCAGCCAATGATCTTTGATGAAAACAGAATCCTCGAATGAATCTTGGTGACTGTTTTTTGTCAAGGAATACACGTAACCACAAGCACACGCTGCTTCGCTAGTGAATCACGACGTGGAGTCAGCAATACTCAATCAAGAGCAAGATTCTCGCAGGTGACTAGCCCCCACAGCTAATGTGCAATTGGTGTATGAATCCTTGCCTCAAAAATACTGGTTGGTTGAATTGTCACAGCCGCAGCAACAAAGAAACGAAAACAATTCAAATAAATCGTTTGATGAACCTGCTGCGGGAGAGAGCAAAGAAGGCAATCATGAGAGAGGAGCACATCGCAGTTGTTAGAGGTGGCGAGTTGTTTTGTTACTGCTTTGCCGTATGTGGGCTACGTAATGTGTCTGTAACAGTACTGTCGCACCGTATGGTGTATGTAACAGTACTGTCGCACCGTGTGACAGTACAAAATTATGCCGCACCACTGCACTAGTCACGTAGGAATGATATGGCAGTAATGGTGTACAGTACTGTACAGTACTGTACAGCAATACGGTGCAGTGCTGACAGCAAACGATCTTCATTTCAACACATGTCACTTCTTTGCAAAAACACAATGGTTTGACCTCTGATTCGAACAAAATCGCCACATGGCATCTGTCTGATGGCAATACTTACAATGGGTGATCGTTTTTGAAAAGAAGCAAAGTTTGAGAAAAGAATGATGAAGGAAGTGATGAGAGTGAATGGGGACAACAACAGTTCACTTTGTGCAAATCTCACGAGTTGAAAAAGTCGGGAAACTTAACGTTGGAATAACGGCTATTCAGAATACGGGTCGCGAATGTCCCTACGCGTACGGTAGTACGGCTACTGAAAATTCGTGCACTGTATTAAGTACTCCAATGCATAGCACTGCAGGTAGCGACTGTATGCCCTACTATGCACACAATCTTAGTAATACAAATTGGTGCATCGCAGTGTAAACACACCTTTTGCACAGTAGTACTTTTTACTTCTTCTAGTCTAGTCTATGTAATAATAATGTGTGTCCCGTACGCACTCGGAGAGTTGATAATGTGCGCTACTTAAATCATCAATGATACGATCTCTACCCAAACTTGTTTAAGTATAATTCATTTGAATTAACTATTATTTTCAAAACAACTTTCGCGCAGATTAATGCAACAAATATTTCATTTGAATGCATGTCATTTCCTTCCCATCATGTCATAATCCTTAGTTGTTGCAACAATGAGCAAAAATAAAAAAACTGAACTTTCAAGGACTTGGCCTTGACATTGACGACGACTTGAATCGCATTACTAAATGTGATCATAACGCCAACGCGACTAACATGCGTGCTCCTTCAAGACAGTATCATGCATTGCCTGCCAATGATCAAATACAAGCTTTGGTCGAACCGGATACGATGCATTTGGTAATGCCAAGTGCATGTATTTCAAACATGGAACTTCACCATGAAACCACCGACATGACCGGTAAAATGACGCCAGAAGGCAGGCGCATTTTGGTACGTAACTGCGTTAAAAACGTATTGTTCCGGCGTCTCAAGTTTTTTAAAAAGGACTTACATGGGATGTACGATCAACGCGCTACTTCTGTTTGTGGCCTTGTGATAAAGAGTTGCAACCTCCCCATAAAAGACGCAACATTAGAATGGTGGGCTACAATGCGTAAGGTTGTCATTGCAACGCATACGGATCATCGCAATAATGTCATTAAAACAATGCGATTGCGTTTCCGAGGTACGTGTTGGTAACAGTATAAGCCACCGTGTCGTTTGTTAAAACTTACACATTATATGGCAGATGGCGTTAATGGTCGTATCCCAAACTTTAAACGCAATAGTGGCAGCGATGACGACATTCAGACATTATTGGCAATGCGCTCCAACATTGTTAATTATGTTCATATAATCGACATCTATGCGCCTTGTGTTGTCAAGTCAAGCATTTGGAACCGCGACGCTATCATGACACAGTACTGTGGTGACAACGCTGCCAATTTTCATGAATACATTTTGTCGATTAGTGACGAAGCGTTTTTACTGCTTGTTTTAATCAATTACAGTGCTACGTGGATGGCGGAAATTGAAGAAGAACATCGCAAGGTACGTTAAGTTCTGAATGTATGTGTTATGATTTCCGTATCACGCAATGACTCACGACAGTCGCCTCGTAAACAAAGATATACACTAATCAACAGGGACACAGTTTGGACACGGCACCCCCACGTGCGCTTGTGGTACGTTTGTAATTATCAGTGTGGAAATCACCAACGTGGTGTTAATAAGATTGCCACTAACAACTGAGTTTTGATTGGTCTTAGGCGCCGAAGTACACGTTCTCGAGAAAAACAAAACGTTGCAGTGTAGCACGCAAGCCGGTTGCCGAAACATCCGGTATTGGATGGTCGGAGGCTGGTTTGGAAAGGTACAATGAATTGTATGATTTGGTAGTTGAAGACCGTGTTTCACGCGGAGGCGTTTTTAACAATGAGTTGTTGAATGTTTTTGTGGAACGCCGACGTGATCGAAAGAGTGCCAAGCAAGTGTGTGAACCAGACGCCAAAAAGCGCAGAATTGTCCCCAAGGATGACATGGGACTCTACGATACATTGTTTGAAAATGTGATTGCTACGAATGTGTCACGTGCGTTGCACCCAAGTATGCAGCTTTAATATCATACACTGTGAATGAAATATAACTGATTAATTGGTTTGATTATTTATATCGTTACAAAAAACCTCAGATACCTTATTACAACATTCAATTACATGAAGTAAATTACCATGGATAAAGACATACATGACATCAGATTTCTCTATACCAGTGTCAGATAAGATGACATGTTACATGTCACCATCGAATGTCTTTCGAAACGGATTCCTTAATAATTTTAATCCGAAATCAGAATGTTGAACTTCCGAAATCAGAATAAAAATGAGAGAATACGAACTCCGACCTCGTTCATCGAACAATATGTCGGTTTGTTTTTTAACGGATGTATCTGTTTTTATCTTCTTATATCCCGAATGCAAAAACTCCGATATAGGGTTAAACCTCAGATTTGCCCCCTTAGATGTCTTGTTGGAACCACACGTAGCTCGGTTGTCTGTACTATCTCCGCCAAGTGCCTTAAATGATTTTCGTTCAGCACGTCGGGGTACAGGAGGCCCTCGGTGGTCTGTTGGACCTCTTTCAAGAACCTGAAGATATTGACGCTGACAGATGATGGATTGGTGCTCACCAGAGCTACAATTCTTGCAACAACTTCCGTCCCGTCCTCCATCGTATTGAGTGACCTTGTCATACTACTAGAAGGCACCATGCCACTGCTGGTACCCACCAGCAGCACAAATGTACCAGGGTGGAGATCGGCCTTGAGCACATCTGAATAGAAGGGAGCTCCTTCACAAAGTGGTTCAGCCAGATCCCAGGAGGTAGCAGCAGGCTCAACCATGCTCTTGTATGCAGAAGCAACTGTTGTTGCTGTCGGTCTCGTTGCTTCTGTCGTCGTTGTAGGGCCCTCGGATCGTCGAAAAATAAAAAACAGTTAAATTCATCCAGGATTTACAATGAACAAAGATGTTAGGTAACGTTAAGGGTTGAAGGAAGGTATTTAACAAACCCGTAAAAAGCTGTGAAAAACGACACGCCTTTGCATTCAGATGCTGATATTTGTATAAATGGTCATTTGTAAAATGGTCTAGTAGACATCGATGAGGTCATTTTACCCTTTGGTCGCTATTGTGTCATACATGCATACTGGAGTACTCCGTTAAGCGATGTCGGTAAGATTTGCATATACATACGTAGTTGCGTCAGTGCGTGCGTCTGTTACGGAGTATGACCAATGACCACTCTGGGGTACTGCACTACTTGCGTATAGTACTGAACTGTACAAACAGTACACACAACCGTGCAGAACCCATACCGTACACGTATTCCAAAAGTCCGACCAATTGGGAGGTACCCGCTAGTTTTATATTATATTCCGTTATAATTGGAGTACAGTACGGTACCTGTACCTGGTACGAGAGTCGCCTGGCAACTGGCAACACATTCATGATGAAGGCGTCAATTGCTTTGCTGCTTGTTCATATCATCATTGGCGGGGAGGCATTTCCTCCCTCCAATCGCGTTCGATCAATTGTAAGGTCAAACACAGAAGTACGAGCATCCCCTACGGGGATTGTGTCGATCCTTACGGATCTCGTCAATCGATTCTCACTCGAATCGATCAAGGAGGTGACGCTGGGTACGTTGATCATCGATTCTGCATTCCAAGTCTGACTTGATCTGTGCTGTGCAACATGCTCACATGTAACGACCTTTGCTCCGTTTTCTCGTCCATTTTTTTGCAACCAGACCTCCCTCCGTCGCCCCAATCTCCCTCTGAGCTTGCGACACGCATTCGCGATGACTACACTGTGCGGAATTACCTGTGGACCGGTGACATTGATTTGGCTTGTTTCGATGAAAACTGCCAATTCACAGATCCGACCATTTCCTTCACATCTCGCGATACCTTTGTCCGGAATACTCAAAATCTCAAGGTACTTGTTGATAAGCTTGCTACCGGAACCAAGTCGGAACTTTTGGAAATTACCGTCAATGATGAATACGTGGAAAGCCGATGGAATATGGTGGGAGACTTGACAGGACTGTTCTGGAAACCTAGAATTGATGTCATTGGAAGAACCAAGTTTTGGTACAAGATACACGAGGATGGTGGTGTGCGTGTTTACTTTTATGACGAAAGCTGGGAAATACCAGCCGGTGAGGCCCTTCTGCAGTTGATAACGCCGGCAGGCAAGGCTTCGTAAGCAATGTCCAAATACAAGTGTAACGATCTAAGCTGTCCCACCATCATGAGGATTATCGCTGTTGTTTTGCTTGTTTGGTAAACATCTCAGCGATCTGAGTTGTAGTCGTCGCTTGATCGATCCTCTTGTCAGGACGACGGCGTTTGAAACGAGGAAATCGCAGTGCTACTCCTCTGGTAGGATCCACAAGACCTGCTGCTGCCGAATGCTGTTTTGACAAGGTCAAATCGGAAAACGAAACTTCGAAGACTTCCGATGGCTTGAACCAAATCGATGGGGATTCGCCAGTTACAACCAATGCCGCAGGTCGGCTTGGATAACAATTGACACGTTCTGTGGGCTCGTCGTTGTCCGTGTTGTTGACAGCTGCAATGTCGACATCGTCCGTGCTTTCGGGCTTCTCGTCGTCAGACGATGAGCCCTTCACTGAACACTCATCATCACCTTCGTTGACACCAACACCTTCAGGATAAGGTACTCCGGCAAAGTAATATTCTCGCATGGACGTATACATTGCATCGGTGAAGCTCATGCAGCGACAAATGGATCGAAATACTTCATCTTCTTCGTCGTACACGGCCAGCAGCACTGGGGAAAGGAAACCTTTCTGAGCTTTGCGACCGTTCCCATACCATGCACCGATGGGGACCACGTCAATTGTATCCGCGAACCCGGCCACGTAGTCTCGCTTGACTTTGAGCCATGTGTGTGATCGCACACCGGATTCGTATTGGCAGAATACCTTGCCTTCCTTCAAACTTCCAACTGCTGGTTTGGTATCATCTTGGTCCGGCATCTTGCCGTCCCCCGTGAGTTTCACCATGAGACCTTCAGCTCCACCAGCCACCGCCTTGTGTAAAAACTGAGTAAGTGCGGGCTCGTCAAACGTCGACATTGAGATTGAAGATGCGAAGGCGAAGCTGGCTGTCACATTGAAGCTTTCTCGCAACAATCGTTGTCGCTCGAACAAGGGTTTCTTGACTAGCGATTCTCCATTCAAGTACATGAGATCGAAGGCGAAAATCGTCACTTCAATCTGATCCTTCACTTCCTTTGTTCCTCGGCGTGTCGACAGGTCCTGGAACGGAAGCAGTCGACATGTACCGTTCTCACCTCGTTGGATTGCAACAATCTCAGAGTCGATAATGAAGGAATGTGCCTTCGATGTTCGGGCATCCGTGATGAACTGGACAACATCAGGAAACTGCTCAGTGTTTTCGAGCATGTGCCTCGAATATAGCATCATTTTTGAACCGGTGTAGTGTGCCTGGCAACGGACTCCGTCATACTTCCATTCTGCGACAATCGGCCCCCCATCAACCATCATTTTCGCTACTTCATCCAATGAATGCGCTGGATTGGCGAGCATGGGGTTGATACATGTACCGACTTGCAATGTGCATGTCTTGGCCATATGGGCTACTCCGCCCACTAGTAGCGCAAGACACGCTTTGTCCAATCGCGGACAATAATCAAACGTCTCCTGGACTTTTTGGACTGCCTCATCTTTAGTCGTTGGGTCATCGTTGACGGCCATTGCCAGCGCTGCTAGGACTGTTCGAATATTAGCACCAAGTCGCATATTTCCAAGCAACGTCCTAACTAAAAATCTCATCTCCGAAGATTTGCACGATCTCAAGAGTTTCACCATGAGTGCTTGCCGCCCGGTTTGACTACCCTTGCCTCCCTCCGAAGCTATTTGCTGCAGCGCCTCGTAGACTGAAACAATCGTCAACGGCGTGGGTTCGATTAAAAGTCGCTGGTTTCGAAGGAAACGCTCTGAAGCATCACCGAGATCTCCCACCTCTCGATACGCATGTCGCAGTTGGGTAGACGACACGCCAGTGACATTCATAACGGCCTTGCTGACCGCAGATCCACTCACTTGGAGCGTCAGGGTGTTGCCAAGTATTAGTTCCACGGCATACTGCAGAATTCTCCCATCTTTTTGTCTTGATAGCTCATCGCCATGACCAACTCCCCCCACAGCGTCAATAATGCCGCGCAACACCTGTTGTAGAGCATCCAATTTCGCCAATCTTTTTGTCGTGGCAGCCATCTCGGCAAAGGCTTCTGCAAGTCTCAAATACTGCAACCGTTCATCTGAATGATATTGAGAGTCATCGATTCGTGGCTTCTTGTTGCTTGTATGGAATCTTGCTGTCCATGGTGGTTTCCGGTCGTTGTCCTGAGCGCGAGTGCTCGGCAGGGGAGATAAACTTAGCTCCTGCCTCGGAGATTGCAAGCGTACGGATTCCTTCTGAGGCGAGCACGACGGCGAACTTTGGTCGACTATGACGTCTCTATCGCGTAAAGCTGCTGATGATTCCTCTTCCATATCGTCGTGGATTTCAACAAAATTACCTGTTCCTTGCAATTGAAGCTCATTATCCGGTTGTTCTTGTTCATGTTCTTGTTGTTGTTGTTGACTGAAATAAACATCGACAGCACGTTCGACGGAACCTCCAGCCTCCAACAGCTCAATGGCTCGTTCGTGAGAACACTCGCATATAGCCTGAACCTGTAACACAGACATTGATTCATCATTTGTCGCTTCCATTCTCTGGGTTGAGAATTGAGCAAACACTCGCCGATGCGCTATGCGTTAACGAAGCAACATCGTATCAGAGTTCCAAGATTCTCACAAGATCACATGAAAGAAAATCGCAGCGTCAGGGGGACGAATCGAACGCTTATTTTCGGGTTTAATTCGGGAACTACTTAATTGACTCGTTAATTGCCAGTGTTTACTCACCATTTTGTGCCAAAAAGTGTAAATGTGAAGGTAACCCCCTGTCATTATCATACTACTACTATACATACATGTAGTTACTTCATTTTCGTCATGTCCAGCATCTACTCCAACTGTATTACTTGTCGCTTGTCGCGTCATCTTCTCCTGTTCTCTTGAAACGGCATTCCACATCAACGATGCCACCATTTTCAACTTGACTGCGAATGAAGTCTACCTCGTCTTGAGTTTTGAGTTACCTTGAGACAAAAATCCACCGAAACAACTCTACCATGATTGCTGTCCCTGGTGTAGATCTACACCTTGATTCGGTTGTCATCAGTGTTCGGAAAGACTTTTTCCATGTCAACCTTGCTGTAGTCGTCCAAAGCTACATCATCATCCTATGACATAGTCTTCATCAAATTCATTGAAATTGTAATGAATTTGCTTGTTAATCAGACTCATCCTTCATATAATGACATCATCATACTAGCCAATACTAGTATTCTTCATGAGGGGTACTCACTTTGGTCTTGGTGAAAGATTGAAGACGGCGACTAACCCAATAATTAGGTTTTATTTTATCTTGTATTCTTCATGATGGCCGAAATGTTCATGGCCGCCGCTTGGTTTCAATTGTTGTCATTGTGTGGCTGCTTTCCAACATGAAGATATCATCCTCCACTCTACTGTATACAAGAAGTTATGTAGAATACTGGTGCTAAACTGAAATTGTTTGTCACTGCTTTTGCCACACCATGGGGGTCGCACAATGAGCGCAACAAGAGCTCTGTGCCTCCATGAATTATGACCACTGTTGCTGAGGTAGAAGCATAGCATCTGCATGCAAAGAACGTCCTCTGTCGCCAACAATGCCATCATCAGAAAACAAATGACAAAGAAGGGCTCCATGGAAAAGAAGTGACCATGTTGGTTGCTTTTTGTTGAGTCTTCACATCAGGGTAGTACCATATCTTCAGTGGAAGATTGGCAAGTTTAGAAATTCAAAATGGGTTATAAATAAAATATGAACTACATAGGAAAAATTGCCAAAATGTACAAAACTATATTGAAGGTCATATTAATTAAGAATCCTTAAACTTCTTGTATATGGACTAAAGTGCAATTTCCCCTAATTGTCAGCATTGATAACAACAACCATGGTGCAGCATCTTATTCTGGCATGTTCTTGGCTGCACAATCTTATTGGCATCACACTTAGGCCAGCAGGCATGCAAGAAACTCTACACAACATTTTGATTGTAACAATTACGGGGCCAGCAGTTTAGTTGGTCTGCTGGAGCCTGATGGCATCCCGTAGGATTCTAAGGTGATGAAGAATAATCGGGTAACCTACCCAGGACAATCATGAGCAGAGCATTCCAAATCAAAGCCATGTATGTGATAGCGTGGACCTGAACACAACTGTTGATGACATCATTGGTGTGACTGCTAGTAGAAGCATACATTCCTTGTTACCCTCAAAGCTGGGTTGTAATGCTACCGCAGTCAATGACAGTGCCAAGCATCCACATCGTGCGTACGGTAATGTCATTATGACTTCCTCGCTATTCTTCCACCACTAAATTTCGAATCTCGAACCATGAAAAATACGACTAAAAAGACAATTATCCTTAAGTAAACCAAATGTGAACATTTAACACACCTTATTCGATGTATGAACTACACTGAGAAATGGTTCCTTTGTCGCATACGGGTTCTGGTGACATATCAGAAGTCAGATTTGCAATGGTTCCACCCTTAAGGACAGATTGTCCTTTCAGGACACATGTTTTTTCACTTCAACAAGCTTTTGTGGTTATAGAGTTTACCACAAAGAATAGGTATGACGTATGTCAGACATCGCTCAGTGACTGTGACCCTGTTCTGAGTACGCTACCGGTAGGCCTCCGAGCGCCCGAGAAAAACACGCGATCATGTATCATGCGTCATGTGTCATGTGTCATGTGTCATATGATTCTTTTTCACAGGTGTTGCTCAATCGAATGTTCGCATAGCGAGCAAATCAACTCAGCAAATTCGACTTTCAGGATTCAAACGGACGTTCCAAAAGAGTTCGACAATGAAGGCACAGTTTCAATTAAACTTCGATAACTTGCCGCTTTACGGCCGAGCCTCCGAGATTGATGCTCTTCGACGAGCCGCCGATCGAGTTCAGAGATTGAACCAGCCCGAAGTATTCTTCATCAATGGAAGCTCCGGAAGTGGCAAGACGTCGCTCGCCAATATGCTGGATGACGAGAGCTGGAATCGGTACTTTGTTTCTGGGAAATTTGACTCGTTTTCACGATCCCCCTATTCGGCAATCGTCGATGCCCTCAGCGATCTATGTGATCAAGTGGTCGCATCAGATGACGTCGATAAAGTCAGAGAGAAGCTGTGTGAAGCTCTGGGAGGAGAGGACTTCATTGTTAGGAAGGCACTCCCGCGAATAGCGAGTATCATTGGGTCTGGGTCGGATGTACCTGAACCCCTATGCAACGAATCCTTCGCCTTTTCTCGTCTCATGATTTCGTTTCGAGCCTTACTCCAAGCAACGATGGCCACAGGAAAGGCTGTGATTCTCCTTATCGACGACTTGCAATGGGCAGACCGAGAGAGTTGGGATTTGATGTTGAGCATTGCGGCTGATAAGGACCTTACGCGACTGCTGATGATTGGAGTTTATAGAGATACCGAGGTCTCTGCTGAGATGGAGTTGCATATTTCCAAGCTTTCAGAGGGTTGTCGTTTTCAGAACGTCCACCTTGACAATCTCGATGTCGAGCAGTTGAATTGCCTTGTAGCAACAGTTCTAAAGACAACAACAAGCAATACAATACCTCTAAGTACCGTTGTCCATGCAAAAACTGCAGGCCATCCGCACTTTGCAATTCAGTTCATGAAGGCCGCCGAGGAATGCGGTTAATTACATATTCCACATTATTATTTCGCTGGGAATGGGACTTGCAAAAGATAAAAGCCGATACTGCCATTGCTGAAAACATAGTTGACATCTTCCTCGCGAAAATCGATGCTCTACCAGAAGACGCCAGAGCGCTTTGATCATTGGTTCATGCTTGGGGGCAAAATTTGACGCTGGTAGTCGAGACGCTGCTTCTCAACATGGAGCTACCCATCGCAGTAAATTGCTTGTCGAGAGAACAATTGACGCATGCTTTGGAACTCGCATCGGCGAACGGGATTATTAATCGACAGAATGGGTCGATGGTGTATCGCTTTGCGCACGACAAGATTCACCAAGCTTTCTACTCACTTGTCACTGAGAACGGCAACGGCAACGAGCTACATCTGAAGATCGGAAGGGTTCTCTTGATGCACCGCAGGACAATTCAGCCCGCACAAGACTGGCTCACTTTTCTTACAGCAAACCAACTAAATCTTGGATCACATCTTATTCACCATGCAGATGATGCTGTTGAGTTGGCTAAGCTGAATCTAGAAGCAGCAAAAGCAGCATTGAATGCTTCTGCCTACCGACCAGCTTCGGAGTACCTCAATCGGGGTGTCGAGTTGTCGAAAGATTGCGGCTGGTCTCACTATAAACTCCGATTGGAGCTGCTTACCTTGCTAGCTAAGACGGATGGGTGTCTTGGAAATTTCACTGAATGCCACAGGACTGTCGATGAGGTCATTCGGAATGCCCGTGCAATCGACGAAATGATTCCTGTCTTTCTTGTTTGTATTGATTCACTCAGCGCGGAAGGTCGAATTGACGAATGTCTGGAACAAGGGTTTGGCATTCTTAATCGCCTTGGTGTCAAACTACCGAGACGCGTTACTAAGTTAACAGTCATCTTTTCCATGATGAAGGCGAAAAGGCTGTTGCGAGGAAAGAGTGACGCAGAGCTTCTCAGTTTTCCATCGGCAAATGATCCTTCAAAAATTGCTGCTGTAAGGATCATTAACACAATGGTGACTGTTGCATTCCACGCTCGATTAAGTTACATGGTTGGCACCCTCGTGTTCATTAACACTGCACTTATTTTGAAGCATGGTTTCACCGATCAAGCGGGTTCTATTTTGGCCTGCTACGGCAACCTTCTCGCGTTCAAGGGGGAATTCGATGAAGGACACCGGTACGGGTTGGTCGCGATGAAGCTGGCCGAAAAATCGAAGTCGGGAATTCCGAGGACGTACATGAACTTTTATAACGGCTTGGACCATTTGAAGAGCCCACTCCATCAAAGTTTGGAACCTTTACTTCGCGGGTACAACGTGGGCTTCGAGGTCGGGGACACACTCTATGGTTTTTACTGCTGCCATTTCTATTTGTCGATTTTCTTTTTCGTTGGGCTACCGTTGAGGAACTTGTTGAAAGATATGGATTCATTTAGCAAAGAGATGGAGGTTTACAACATGCAAACGGCGCGAGAGCTACTATGTGTGCATCATCAAAGTGTCATTAATCTAACTTCCGAAACGGAATTGTCAGATCCGACCCTTCTGGATGGGAGGGCGATGAAGGAAGCGGTGCTTCTGAACAGTGATATGCCGCAACGATTCGAATCAGTTTGGTTCTCGAAGCTCCTACTTGGATTGTACTTCAACGACTACGAAGTGATTCGTGTCTACCTGGACAAACTGGTCTTCTCGCGTCCCCAGGGAATAGATGGTACCATGCACTTTGTGAATGTTCTACTCTGGATGGAGGCATTTGGTGCCATCCTTGTCGCCAAGAAGACAGCATCGCGAAAGTATCAAAACCTTGCTTCAAAACTAATCAAGAAGATTGAAAAGTGGGTTCAAAAGGGCAATATCAACGTGTTGCACTTCTTGCTACACCTTAATGCAGAAATGGCTGTGCTCAAGAACCAGTCCGAGGAGAAAGTGAAGAGCCTTTATGAGTCTGCAATTGTCGCCTGCCGACGTGCAGGTTTCACAAACACAGCAGCGCTGGCCAACGAGCGTGCAGCTCTCTACTTTCTGAATATTGGAGATCACGAATGGGCTTCGTATTATCTAAGAAATGCTGGTGAACTATATGATGATTGGGGAGCGACTGCGAAGAGTCGTCAGTTAGTGAGAGACTACGGCTACCTGTTAGACGAGGGAGAACGAAGTATGGCCTTCCCTTTCAGTGGAAGTTCTTCCTTCCGGCAGACCACATCGATCTCAGGAAGGGAGCGTCATTCGTCAATTTTGCAGCGCACACATCGAGGGGAGAGTTTGGAGCTTGTTTCTGACTCAAATAGCTCCATGGATGATGGGAGCCACTCTACAATAGCGAAGGGGGCGAGCGGCCCTACCAACAGCTCTCTGGGCGAGCTAGGAAGTTTCAGCATGCCTAGCATGTCGACGACTACACTAGAATCGCGTTTGCCCTCACGAATTGAGGAAGCAAAAATGGATACTGCGCACGAGGGCGACACCGTCAGTGGACTCGCCACCAACACCAACACATTTGAAAGCAGCCTACCTGCAATCTCGCATGAGTGGGCGTTGGCAAATACTGTTATCGAAGAAGTTCATATCGATTCTTGTTGATATGAAGGTGACGGTGAAACTTCCTTCGTTTTTCACAACGTTGCCGATTCCGGCAATACGCAAGAGCCATAAACGGTAACGAGTGAAGCCATCATTCACAATGGCGCGCCTAGAGTACTTGCATTCTTTCGTCATTATAGGATTTGACTTCCTCTCAATTAAAACCAACTTATCATATGGGGATGGGGTGGTTAGT
>JAKSYS010000752.1:0-27445 GCA_022925895.1 Fragilaria crotonensis | reverse complement strand
AAACCATGTAGACTTTTTGCTTATGTCGTACGCCAAAACGACAATTACACCAAGTAGGGGCGCAACGGGACGAGACCATATGCCTCACTAGTGGGCGATACTTAGTCGCTGTACTATGATATCATTCTAGAGGGTTGTATCATAGCGCAAAGTACTCCAGATGAACCGTGTTTCAGAAGGTGGCGCAATTTTGATGTCGCACCTTGTGTCTCCGGTACTGATATCATGCTCAGCATCGAAGGCCATGGGGCCATGGTGCATCCGTAATCCATACTGAAACCTGTGAAGCTGTGGGCAGAGAGAGGGCCAAACGTGGCCGACTGAACATGCAGACGCCCTTGGAAGAACATCAAATCAAATTTTGTGCGCACGTATGGTTTTCCGTTGCCGCGCATAGGAATTTTGTTCCTGTGCGCTTTGCCTACGGTAGACATCAACAGTACAACAAGTACTGGTAGCTTGTACTGGTACACGTTACTGAGTACGCAGAGGTACTGACAGTACGGTACTCCGACTGTTGGCAACTGACAACTGACTATGACACGAGATTCTGTGGGACATAACGTGAACCCACCTCTGCTTGCTAAAAATGTTGGACACGTAAAAGCTACTCCGGGCTCCGAATGTATCATGTCTTTCCTGCTACCTGCTATGCATAGTAGGTGCTACGTGCTACTATACTACGAGTACACTTTACGCTGTACTTGGCGTACGATGTGTACAGCGCGCGCATCGAGTATCCACCTGTTCATGCAGTACTGTACGACTACTTGTACTATACTCAACCTGAAGTGATCCGTAATCCGTAATCCGAAATCCATATCAATGTAAGGGGTAAAGTAAAAAACCATACAGTAATACAGTAGAAAGTCCATTATCTTTCCTAGCGACTGTCCGCAACCCATTCCATAGTAAGATCCGAGAATCAGAACTTAGAGTCCCGTAACAACAGTCGCATTTTCAATTTGGTGTCAAAGTCATGCAAATCATGAGTGTTGTCAACAACTTCAACAACACTCATTTTTCTATAGAGGACTGTCTCAATAAATGGGACTTCAACCACACCTCGCTCATTTGTGAGATTCCAACCAAAATGGTACATCTCACTTTCACTTCTAAGCTTAGTTTAAGCTCATAAAATTTCACCTACAAAAACCGTTAAGGCCTTTACTTCTTAGTTCATACATAATCTACATATTTGTATCATTATGGTCTACTTCTTCAAGACACCTGCTCCCAAGGCTGGATGAGCCATCAGGTTTGCTTCCTCTCCCACCAAATCCAACAGTAGACTTCTAGGTTCTACAAACCTTAACTCTACTGTCAACCAATACTTGCATACTGAACACATGAACACTGTCAATCAAACATACAAAAAGAACCGGATGCCCCTGCTCTTGTACTAACAGAGGAACACCACTGAATCCAACAGCACAATACAATACTGGAACAGATCAGGGTCAGCATGCAATATAAAGATATGACTCTTCAAGATATGGAGTTTGTGATAATGTATGGTACTGGGTACAGGGAATTGTGTAAAGTACTGGCATCAGTGACACCAACAATTCATCAATCAAGCAGACGGATTCAGAATTGCATGTAAAAGAACAACAACACCCTACGATAAGGAATTATGACCACTGCTAAGCTTTGTTGTTCATGCAAGACTAAGCACATGCTTGCCTTGGTTTAAAGTTGATGACAATGAGCGGAATGAAATAATGGCCATGGCAACCAGGATGAGATCTTCATTTTTGATGATATGTACAAAACAGTGTACCAATGTGTCTGTGGAGAGTTGGCATGGCTGGTGATAAATGGGGTTATTGTAAATGTTTGAGATCATTAAGGTTTTTAAGTAAAAATGTGACAAACACATCTGGTGTTATTGTAATATTGAAAATATTTTGCATGAAATACCAAAAGGCTTTTCAGTTTATAGAGGGTCATTAAGTGTTATTGAAAAATGAAAACGTAAATGATGTTCTTGTAATTTCCCCTAAAATAAATATAGGGTTGCCATTGCGTGAAAACCTTCCGGGATTCACTGTGTAGTACTGGAGTACCCCACCATACTACTAAGGGTCTTCTTATACGGCATAACATTGAAGTTTAGAGTTTTAAAGTTTTGAACATCAACTTACCCGCGCGAATTTTTTGACGCCTGCGAGTTACTCAAACAAAGCCCATTTTAAAGGCACTCTCGGTTGCTCTATATTCTGAGATTTCCAAAATTGCAGAGTCCCTTTTTTCACTATTTCTTGTTAACATGATTCTATGTCTCATGGTCTCATGGATAATGAATTTTAACTCAAGCGTAGTTGAAATCACCTACAAAAGTCAACGGGTTACTTACGTAGCCCTACGTATCAAGCGTCCTCGATCAGGTCGACCTTTCCCATTGACACCTTTACCATGACCCATGATGTGAGCTAAAAAGACAAACCAGCAAGTCATGATGAGATGTCTGATATCACTGGTAATCTAGGCCGTCGAGTCAAAGTGAACAAGCAAAAAATGGTAAATTCAATTTTTTTGGCACCAGCACGAAACATGAAGTCACTCCAAATGTTATCCACACCCATTGGCTGCAGGCGGTACAAGAGTCCTTAAGAGATGATGTACTTATCAATTACCAAAACTACCCCATTGAACAAATCAACTGCCCCATTGAACAGCATTCTCAAGTGGACAGATCAAACCATCCATCAGGAAGAGTTCGAGTTTTATCGGAAAACTATATGCCAAGATGATCGTCATATTACCTGAGGTAATATGACGAGCTACAAGGCTTGTAGCTACTTCATTCTACACCACATCCAAACAAACAACAATTTGTTATATCAAAGCTCTTCCAAGAGTCAAACTCATGATGACAGAAAAGAATTGTTATGATACGGATCATCAGTGGGTCTGGACGGAAAAACAATGGGACAAAACACGCACCAGATTCGTCACAAAGTATGACCCAAGCTTCTTCAACCGTACCCAGGCGGCAGGAATGAAGATCCAATGTTTCGGATGTTCTACATGTAGTATCTTCAATTCAAGAATCCAACTCACACGGTTTTTACACAAGCATATTCCATCGAAGTTCTTCACAAAGTCTCAGTTCAAATGTTGCAGAAACGAAGGATTCTATTAAATTTGACACCGGCATTTGTTCCATATCCTCTCCGACACAAATTACTGAAGGATATGAGAAAGCAATTCGGGACCAAACTCAGCCATTGACCATGTCAATGGTTGTGATCCTACAGAATATTTCAAGTGATATGATGTTTTGCTTGCAACATTGGACATGTTCCTAGTCAGCACAGCAATCTACCTCTACCTTTTCCAAAAACAATGATAGTGGCAGATACTGTGTTGTAGTTGACGAGATGGCAATTGATAAAAATCAAAGATCACCCTTAATGGCACTCCCAAAATGGCTCCAAACTGATGTCCCAAGTGATGCAATGCCACCGTTGCACCCTTTTTACGGGTCCCGCTCGAGTCAAGCAATTGTATGATGATGGCCTCTCAAGCGAATGAGAGAATTCTTGGATGACTCTACGTAACGCCAGTTTTACATGTCGACACTGATCCAAGTACTACGTCAATCTCAGAATCCAGGCCGGAAAATGGAACAACTCTACAACAAGCACAACGCCAATAGTGAGAATTATTTCAACAATGACCAGGTCCAATTCATCCACCCGAATTGAAAGCGCGTCCGATAGTGTTAACAATGGCAAATTAACGAACAAATGATGTACGGGGAGAGCAAATAGAAAAATGTATGGACAATACGAGAGTGTTTGCAATGAATTTTGATGGCTGACTTACAAGACGTGTTGTTGTACCTTAAAACAACCAGCAATTAAAAGGAAGGGAAATGGTACTTGTCAGAGACTGCAATGAACCATTCGAAAGCAATCTAGACGGCATGGAAAAATAGCAGCCGAATTGCAACAAGGCGTAGTTGGAAGAAATGGAAGATGTTGCCGGCTTTTACAGACTTGAGCAGGAAGCAATGTATGCTGGCAATGAGTGACATGAAAAGGAGGCAATAGTGACAATAATGCATGGGAGTTGGATGACAACTAAGATGTTCTTGAAATACATTGCACCAGTTTAAAGATAACCTGATGACAAAATAGCTAGGCACTGGAATGCATTAAAACAAATAGCAAGCTTGAACCCATCTCTTGTGAAATACAAACAATGCAAATTTTAGGTACAACATGTTTTTATCAATTAGCAACATTAACAACAACAATGTTTGCAAGAAGATACCATAAATGAGTTGCTTCCGTGAACAAATTAGGATACTAAGAATCACATCCTCAAGAATATGTAACAAATCACCGTATGTCATTATAAACGTTGCAACAAGTTCATTTTTGTTTACATCAACATATTTTTCAGGTGGCTGGTTTGTGTAAATGTTCACTAGCTCCTGAACAGAGGTCATTTTGTGATGTGGGTTCTTGTTACCATCTAAATTCACAGTTACTAACAAAACCCACCTTCTCATGTGGGAAGCAAGAGATCAAGCCAAAATCCTTCACAAAGTTCGGAAAGCAGAAGCATTTGAATGACTGTTTGCCAAATGCAGGTACCTTAGAAATCCACAATAAGTCAGAAAAGGCATCACTCAAAACGTAATTCCAGTACACCAAGATGATGACCCAAGAACATGTATGGAATGGAAACAAATGGATGTCCCCACAGACGTCTTATTTTTAACGAAGGAATCGAGAACATTTTGGACAAGAGCAACGTTCCCCGTTTACAGTTCAACCACTAATTGATGCTTTGAGATACAGAGGTGATGGAGCAGTTGGCAATTCAATCTTGAATCGCACAGTATGGGACTGAAAGAATGGACCAAAATGTCGTATTACTCATCAAACATTTGAAACAAACGAGGAGATGGCAGCATTGGGTACAAATACGACCCAGTATTACGGAGGACCAGTATGTGCGAAAACTTGCAGTCTGGAAGGACAAAAACGCCACGTGGCCATCAGGATTACATTTGGAACACTAGAAAGCCCTTGCAGCACCTCATCAATGCCCAACGAACAAGGTGGAAAACGAAGGTTGAGAAGAAACAGAGGGGCGGAGTCGCAAAATCAAACAGAATGGAACTACATGGAATCTCCCATTGTAGGCCTTCATGTTCATATGCTCAATTATGCGTTCGAGCCAGGCTACTCGTACCAGAGGAGGCAGACAGTGATCGATACTATATTGTTTAAAGATGTTGACAGACAATGTTTGTATTCATAGGACATGAGTGCTGATTCACATTTTTGCTTCCAATTTAAACTTGACTTGGGTAGTATAACATGGAGAGCAGCTTTATATCAAGCCAAGGAAATGTTAAAGGAGTTAAGCATTGGACAATCTGGATAACAAGAACTGCACCACACAGCATTGGATCCAGTTCTAAATGAAGAACTACAGTTTGAAATATTGCAAGTGTGCAGGAAAACATTTGTGAGAACGAATGATGATGCTATGCCATGCCACGTCCGCATAAGACCAAATCTGGCAATGTTAGTCCGTCGCATATGTAACCACATTGGACAAAGCAAAATATTGTATACAACTGAAACAGGATACGAGTATAAACAATCATGACCATTTTATGGAACCGGTGAAGGCAGTGGAAACTCACCAAAGGTTTTTTATAATTCATATTCTTTGATTGCTTTGACCTTCAATCACACAAAGCAATCTATTGTAATCCAGATAGAAGAAATACAAATGGAAATTGGAATGATTGGCTTTGTGGATGATGCAAACGGCCACCCTAGTATAATGAAGCCCAATAGACACTTGGCCACTATAGAGAACCAGCCGGAACACATCAAGAACAATTTCGACAACTGACGGCAAAGAGCGATCAAAACACGGTGTTTATTTGCAAAGTACAGTAATGGCCGGAGAAAGGTGGACCTACTCACTCATGTTATTACCAAGTATTGGATATCCCTGGTCATATTCCATTTTGACGTATAAACAAGAACTTGATCAAGTTCAGCGGAGAACAATGACCGTAATTGTGGCAAAGTGTGGTTGAAATCAAAACACCAACAGAGAAATATTATTTTGTCCTCTTTGTCATGACAGCGCAAATTTTCAACACTCATGTGTTCAACAGGGGAGTTGGGTCAGCAGATCACTGCCTTTTAAACATTGTCCACAGGCGTCAGTCCTCACGGGCGCAATTCTTTGAAATGTGCATTGACATCATGGACACAAATGACAGCTGGAACATTGCACTAAATTCTTCAGGGTCATGTCACAAAATAGCTTCCACACTTGAGTCCAAATGGGTGATGTCACTCTGGAATTCTTTAGAGTCGATCAAGAATGCGACCATCAAAGTGGACTCAACAGGTATTCCTTCAAAACAATGAGAGAAAATGATTGTTGCATTATGGACATAATGATAACATTAGGACCATTCACTCAAATTGGCCGATAGAATTACTGCAGATTATGTTTACAGGCAGCAGTGATGATTTCTGATATTGTTGCTACCACTTCAGGACCTTCAATCAACTTGAGCAAGAAGAAGAATTTTTGTCCATCAAACTGCAACAGTGAGACAAAGTGTTTAAAGTAAATACAGATTGACGAGGAAAGCAAAGTTGCTCTGGAGTAATGAAGCAGGATTATTACATCAACCATTAGGATGATTGCTTTGGTTGAGAGCTATCCAACACCAATGCCATTATGCATACAAGTACGGATCACAAATTGCAATTCAAACAGAAGCGGGATATCGAATTCAAAGGAGCCATTATCCAAACCAACCGTATGTATCCATAAGTATACTTCTCCACTTCCACCAACTTCCCGAAGCCTCCCACCCGACGCACGTTTTTACCTCATCCGATTGATCAATGGATATCACCTAATGGTAATAGGGACAATGAATATATTGCACCGGAGCCAATCACCCTCGTTTAACGTTTGTGGAATATGTTTCCTCACTTGAACCTTGGGAAAATGAATAACTTCGACACATAGCTAGAGGTTACAAGAGACCCGGTTACTTTTTGCGGCCGATCACCTCACCCATGGTCTGAGAGCCGTTAGCAGTGGACCAGTATGACACAATGCACCACAAGGCACATTTTGATGGAGTTTGAGTACCCCCGCTGATGGAGAGCGCGTTGCGACGGGCAAGGGCCAAGCATTTGGATTACGTCCACAATTGTATCAAGCAGAAGGCTACAGTTCTTAAGCTTCTCAATACGAATGGCAGTGTTTACATATCGGAGCGTACTGCTCGTGACTGGTGGCTGACGGGGGAAATACGTGCAATACCACTGCAACAAGATACGAGGAGCACTTTTACTTCCGGGACTTCAAGGAGCGCAAATTGCTATTCCACCTGTTATTTTTGCAGCAACTTTATAACACCTTTTTTCTTTCTCATTGCACCTGTTTTGTTCGTAGAAAAGAGGCGTTTGCATAGTTTACAGGTACAATAGCAATTTCCCCAAGAAAAAAAGAGATTTTCCTACTTATACGACTACTACTACATGTCAAGGGTGGCATCACTAGGTTTAAATACGAAAGGTTTATTAATGTTTAAATACTAAACCTTGATTTTGTTATTGGACGGCTTTAAGGTTTAAATACAGTAGACAGTGTACATAGTCAGTAGTACTCAATGGTGACTCCTATTTCTAGCATTGCTGTTGGTTGAGCGAAGCAAGACGATGGCTACCATACACTATGCATAGCGATTGTGGATTGTGGATTGTGATGCTGTCCCCATGGTGCATCCCAGTGTGGATTTACTAATTGCAGTGTTACCTGGTACCATCATCATTGAAGTGCCAGCTAAAGTCCCCAAGTTTGTGTTCAGTGCACAAGATACTGAGTATTATGTATTACAGTACTACTACAGCCTCTTATTAGGTTTATTAAGGTTTAATTAAGGTTTAAATACTCAAACCTTAAATCTTATTTGAGAAAACAAGAAATTAGGTTTATGCCACCCTTGCTACACGTACTACTACTCTATTTGCTAAATTAGGGAGTATGATACTGAGTACAGAGTACTAGTACAACTAAGCGTGGCATGCGAGCTCGAAAAAGCCCATTATAATTAATCTCTTCCATATTTTACCGTCGTATGTGGTAGGGTAGTGGATGTACAGTATTGTAGAACTAGTCGAAGTACACGGCATGATCAAGGCTGCGTACTAGTTCGTAGAAATCCGGGTTCGGTCAAACGTAGAGTTTTGTAATTCTGTTAGTTTAACTTATGAGCTTATTTCTAGGTTTCATTTTGAAAGAACCAATTCAATCCAGGTCCAATTGAATCTTGCCGATCTACTTTCGCAAAGTTAGAGGGTTGTGGGAGTGAACATTCAAAGCCTTCATCCCACTGATAAGGGCATTGAAATGTCAGGACCAACTCCACTTTCACGAGCGAATTGATGATCGCAACAACTGTTGCAACATTGCCAGACTTAGCCAACATGATGACGGACACATGTTGGAAATTAGTTGGCACATGAAGGGAAATTGCAGTTGAATTGCACTGGGTTAAAGTGGACAAATTGTTGTTGTAGAAAAGGAGGTTATGAGGGCGGAAAGCAGTCCGGGACAACTGTAGTTTTCGTACTGGCATTTCGCCGTATACAGTTGGCGTGAGAATCTTCGTATCCAAAGCCGGATGGGACTCAGCTGGCGGGGACGAAATTTCAACGTCAATAACGGCACAATAACAGCCGTTAGCTGCTGTAGCTTGACTGAACTGAGTTTCCTGGTACAGAACCTGGTACCTGGTATGTCATACGCTGGTACTTCTCTCTTGTGGCCTACGCTACCGCGGTAGTAGATAACACAGTTCGGAAGTTCGGAAGTACCCTGTATCATCTTCGATCTTGAACACTTGCGTCTTGCACCGTACCATACTACAGTGGCAGATGTGCTCAATGTTAGGCCGTCATTGCCAATACCATTTAGTATCACCTCACGATGTCGGATCAAACGGACACTTCCGACGACCCCCGTTTCTCGTCGGCTGCTCAATGCATCTCACTTTGCATGCTAGGTCAAGCTTTTAGTCCAGAGTACACGCATCAGTGTTTTGACGGCGAATGGATCCGAGGTTATCAGCCTTTCCGGGTAGCAGCCAAGGCACATCCGACGTACCTTAACCATGAGGGTGCCACTCATGAGTTGCTAGCATCTATCGTTTTGTCTCCCTCATGTGAAGCTGCTCACGTGAGTTTTTCTATCAGATGCAAGAAAAGGAAACGACAATCGGGGAAAGTTGGACGGCAGAAAAAGTTTCTCAAAATCGAGCGAGATTCCGCTGGGTCCGAGACGGACGACGAAGTTTCCGATGATGGTTGTGATAACGAAGACGATGACTTCGGGCTGTCAATTGACGCCGAGAAGGATCTTAATACCGAGGATGATCACTCTGATGCAGGAAAGACACGACATCGTCGAATGCACCCTGATGAAATCACGGAACGACTTGCAAGAGCGTTGCCTCCCCTAGCCGAAGACAAAAGTCTCATCGTCGACGATTTTTTGCGACAACCCATTGGAAAAATTCTCAGGGCGTACTCTTCTCAAGGAAAATATGATGATGACAGTGAAGATTTCATCTTGACTATTGCTGACAGTGAACAAGCTGCCGACTATCATTCTCGAGTTCAGAATCTCGCTGTTTTTTTCATTGAGAACGCCGATGGCGTCGACCTGCACCAATCCAATGGCGGAGGTTACTGGAGGGTGTTGTACTTGTTTAAAAAGCACGGAACTCGTCGCTATTCACTCTGCGGCTATGTGACTCTCTTCCATTTCAATTCACCCTTCCGAAAACCCAAAGCCGGAATTGTGGTACGCATTTGTCAAGTTCTGCTACTACCTCCTTATCAGCGTCGCGGACATGGAAAGATCATGATTCGCACGGTCCATGAGCTGGCGAAGGAATCAGATGACATTGTGGAGATGAACGTGGAAGATCCTGCTCCCGGGTTTGTGGCGCTTCGCAACCGCGTGGACTATGAAATGTTGGTTGAATCGGTTGAATCCGAGGAACCCTGGCTGCCGTCTCACTATCTTGAGGAGGGATGCTTTTCCACTCTTCGAGAAATAGATGTAAGCCGAGCAGCATCATTGGGATGCATCACGCCCCGCCAACTACAGATTGCGTATGAATTATACAAGCTACAGGGGATACCGCAAGGCGCCGATGATAAAGAATTTCGATTAATGGTCAAGAAGCGCTTGCTTAAACTGCATCGCGAGAGATTGAGTACATTCAAGACTAAAAAAGAGCGCCAGACTTTTCTGGCAGAACTCTGGCGAGAGGTACAAACGGAGTACAACGCCATCTTGAAAAGGAAGTAGTTAATGCGCCTGATGATTCGCAGATACTCTACACCAGGAAATAATGAGTCTCAACTCGCCATCGGTTCACACCTCTAAATTAGATTCGGATTAGATATGGTACGATTCTCCATGGGTGCGCTATGTGTGCAGGTTTGTTGAACTGTCACAACGTCGTTCCTCAAAGAGCATAGTGATCTTCCTTGAAAAATCCGAGCAGGCGTGGTCCAACGTATGGAGATTAGCTTCCAGTTTTCATGTGAACCATACTCTTTCTGCAGGGGAATGAAAGCAAAACGCGTGCAAGCAACGCAACACATTCAAGATATCGAGCACTCGACTTCAAGTGCGTCGCCGAAACCGCTCACATATCAGTTCGCAAGACATAAAAGACCACAAACGTGAATTTGTTTACACCCTATTGCTCCTCCATGAGCTACTTCTCGCGCAAGCACTCCATTCCAAAAGAAGGCACCGACGGTGATGGAGACTGTACAGGCATCATGAATGAACGAAAGATTCTTCAACCGTCCATGCCGTGCATTCAGCCCAAGGACAACAAATCGTCTCAACGAACGGAAACGACGTACGTCCTTGATGATCGACACGACGGAAAGTCCAAGTCGTTGTTGGGGATTCTCGAGGCAACATCCACCAACGAAGTTTTCCAAGTCCTCTCCAAAGTGTCTTGCCCAGCAGGCGGTGAACGAGCAAGACATGATTCTCGGTCACATGATCCCAAACGAGAGTCCAATTTGAGCGAAAGTGACGTTGCTGACATCGAATACCTTATTGATACCTTAAATGGCCCGCGCAGTCTTTTTCATGCATCATCCGAGAGCGTTGGTTCGTTGGGGCCATCGATTGATTTGGATTCGAGGTCGCACGCACAGCTTTCCTCGTCCAGAGAATTTCCCGGCGGGGAGATGTCACATGCTTTCGAAACCTTTGAAGCGATAGGGCAGATGCAATTGGAGCAAAGTCTTGGCTCGCGGCCAGGACAACATGAAGGACAAGACTCTATCGCGGGTGATGAACCATTGGCAGCCACACCCATTAGTCTAGGGCTCTTATTCGTCCTACCTTCCACGCTTGGATTGCTCTGTTCAGTATTGAGTGCGGTGTCTTGGCTCACCTTCCGTTTTCCAGTTTCCGACATAGTTGTCACTCACGATGTTGCACACCACGACATGCTACCGAATCAAGCTGAAAGCGACGCTTTCGCTGGCGCGATCGCAATCAGTGAGGCGTGCATCGTTGACCAAGACGTTTTCATCGACAAGGTTCCCTTCATTGACGACCCCATGCTCGCTGTGGAGATCCTTCCCTTCGCTCCGTTGCCTGAACTGACCAACTTTCCAGCCATGTCGAACACAAATGTTCCATCTACCTCGTTACAGATCGTCCATAACGGCAAGGGGACATCATGGACTGATACAAGCGCTGTTCACTTGAGCACGGTTGTGTTGATGGCGTTCGCGGTCGCCTACATTTTGTTGCCTCGCCGCTTTGCCATCTCGCAACGCCGCTTCGAGCAGTTCTCCGTCCCCAACTTCATGCCGAATTCCAAAAACGCGGACTCACACCACCCAGTGGCGGCATTCGCCAAGATTTGATTCGGCATTTGTGTGAGCATGATGGTATCCCCCATACCTTTGTGCTCCGCAACCTTGACAAATATGATTCTCTCACCAAAGTCGAGTTGCAACGCGACTTGAAGGCACTGGGAGCGAACATTTCAGGCAAGAAACTTGATTTGCAATACCGATTGGTTGTGGCGCGCGAGGCGTTCTATAATAGGTTGCCAGAGGACGAGTTGCTGAGAATTGTGCGATACACAGATCCAATTGATGAGGATCTGGAGCGCCATGAGATTGCTCGGCGCCTTGCCGAAGCCGGACCGCAGACGCCATTGCGAGATGTGAAGTAAACACTCACTCTCAGAAAGCGGCAGGAGAGCGTGAATGGTGTGCATCGAAAGAGGAGCTTTGGACCTAGTCGTAGTAGAGGACAACAAAGCATACGTCCGTACTCCGAGTACGACGTATTGATTAATGTGATGATGTAATGAAGATTACAAAAAATGATGATAGACAGAGGCGGCGATGGACCTTGACACAGTAGGTAGTAGCTACTGTACAAGGTACTTGTACTACTATACCGGTATCGATCTCTGATACACTGAATTTCAGCTTGACATCCATCTTACATTTGCCTTTATGTGCAGTACCGTACAATATGTCAGGTTCAACACGGGGAACAACAGACAACGTCATGTTGACACTCGAGAACTCCTTCATCATTTAGCAGCTGTCTTTTCGCAAAAAAAATTAGAATTTTGGTTTGGCAGTGCCGAGACGGATCGTGACTCCTGGACCTGTCTACGACTCGTTTGTATTGGACACTGCATCATTGTGCTGCTATATGAATAGAGTTTACAGTACCTGGTACCTGGTACGAATACCAGAGCTGAAGAATGATCCGCGTATATGCATGGTACAGCATCACAAGGATACAACGCCCATATTCTCGAGATGAGAACACGGAACATCAAGGCTGCTGCTTCTTTTTCGGGCGAGAAGCGCATTGTCCGACACACTCGACGACACCGCCTTCCGACTCACAACCTGAACAAGATGAGAAGAGTATCTTCCCGACCACGCCTTGTATCATGGGATGCGTTCGATGCCTCTCCTAAGGTGTCATCGCTAAAGATCGAGACTTTGTACGAAGCTACGCCGGCACCGTTTGGCGTTGTAGTATCTGACAACGATGACTCTTCGCATGAGACCATTGGTGCTCGTACCCGCAAGAGGAACCGTGTCGAGCGCTCTCTCAAGAATAAATCTGCATTTCAGAGTATCTGCAATGATGTCCAGCTCCATGTAGCGTCTTTTCTTGACGTCTCCGACGCTCGGTCACTGATGATGGCAGACAAACACCACTACGAACTTGTCAAAAACGCTACATTCCTCTGGAAGCAATGGTGCCACCAGTTATGGCCCCACCTCCCTCATAATTCTCAGTTTGTTGACGACACATCTCCCTCGAATGTGCCAAATTACTCTCAGCTCTTAAACTTGGCTTCTACGCGTCAACCTACACAGGTGGATACGACCACTTTTACACCTCATCGCACTGCTGTCTTTCGCCGACTACAGACTCCCAATCAGATTCAGTACGTGGGAGCTGTTGGTATGGGAGATCGGTGCATTCGTGCTAATGCTCCCTTGGTCAGACCCGTCGAAAAAACGAAGAAGCAAAATATTTTCAAGTTTCTACTATCTCGCCATCAAGGTCCACCGAAGCCCTTCGTCTCTCCTTTTACAGCAAAAGACAACAAGATTGTTTTGACTCCTCGCTATGTAAGCTACTTTGAAGTGTCCATTCTATCGGACGGACCCGACGTTGTTCCTCGGCAAACACCTGCGCCCAATGTCTCAGTATCGGACTGCGTTGCCGTTGGCCTCTCCACCGAAGGCTTTCGTTGTTTTTCTCGAATGCCGGGTTGGGATGCGTTCAGCTACGGCTACCACGGAGATGACGGCGGCATCTTTCACGCTAGTGGCGACATGTTGAAACGCTTTGGCCCTCCTTATGGGAAGGGCGATACGGTCGGATGTGGTGTAGATTATCTCAACGGAGGAATATTCTACACACTCAATGGAAAAATGCTGGGATATGGTTGGACAGGATTGGAAGTGAGCCAGAAGGAATTGTATCCCACAATTGGTGTCGACAGCAATGCTCCCGTCGATTGCAACTTTGGTGAGAGGTCGTTTGTTTTTGATCTGTGTCTGTTTCTGAAACTCCACCACACCAACTACCCAACGAAAGCCGCTCGACGCTAAAGAGATGGCAAAGGAAGTATTTGCCATGGAGAATTATGGACTGCAGCGTAGTTACTTTGTAAAATACTCCAAGTAGCATGTGTTGGAGTTGGAATAGCATCATCTATGGCTGGGGCGCTTTGTTTGCGTACTCCAATGTCACACAATGCGACTGTGCTGTGATTAGAATCAGAACCGCAGTACACGGTTGTATCTGGGTATCTGCGTGCTCGCCCAGGGTGCGAATTGTGAGTACTGTAGTACTGTTGAGTTCTATCGGGTACTATCTACGGTAGTACACTACCAACGCCAGAATGGCGTACAGTACAAGTAACCCCTTCAACCCTTTGAGTGACCGATGAGATTGTTGCAACCTTGTGTACCGTACCAGAGGTACGCCGCGTCCGAGGATGCACCTAAACTTGGAAGTCTGTCACCATGAGGGCATCCATTGCATTGATACTAGTTCTCTATTCTTTTCCAGGGGTCCTGAGCTATCTAGTCGCCTGCGGTCCCAGAAAACGTTCAGGGTTTCGGCACACTTCCGTTCATTTGTTAGCCACCGAGACCCCGTTCGCAAATGAACACCAGAACGACGCTGCTACTGCTTTGAAAAAAATCTGCTTGATTCCCTTGGCAACCTCCGCGAGAAGCAAGCTCGCGATGGAGACTTTTCCATTGACTTTGGTGTCAATGGAGGCGAGCTGAATCGCACTTCCCGTGCTCCTCAAAGGTTTCCTATTACGCCATTTCGGACGACGTGGGCAAGGCTGCCGATCAGGTAATGTCTATATGTCAGCAGCTCTCCGAGGTAAATCCGACTGAGGAACCCACAAAATGTTTAGGTGACAAGGAGAACGGTGCCCAATCGCCGTTGCATGGCTCCTGGAGCCTCCTATTCACAACTGCAGCAGATGCATCCTTTTCCAAAAATTCGACTCGCGGCAATGCCAAGGTGAAAAATGTTGTCGATGCCCGTCGAGGACGAATAACAAATGTCATTGAATTCGCTTCTAAGGAAGACGGAACGGAACCTGTTCTCAAGCAGCTTAATGTTGTCATCAAGGCTGTTGCCACAAGTCCCATGAGTCGAATTGACCTTTCGATATGCGAAGGCTGTCTTAACAAAGTTGTTTTCCTTCCGATTCGATGGTCCCTTTACATCCCTGTCCCAGGCCCCTTTATCACTCGATGCATCGTGTTGGTTTACAGACTCTTTACATTTCGAAAGACGGCCAAACGACCTCCCAAGGCTTTTTTTGACGTTTTGTACTTGGACGACGAGTTGCGTATACACAAGACTGGGGAAGATAATCTGTTCGTTCAAGCCAAGGAGAGCTGGGATGAGGCGAAGAAGTACTTGGTATAGTAGCTCATTGACCCTTTATTATTCATTTGTTAACGAGGGCCAAGGCTGCAACGTCAAATACACAGCTCGGCTCACCACACCTGTGTCCGCACCCCTCATATGGATCTTATGGATCGTTCCTAGGATGACACTGAATAAACTGCGTGCTGGGATTCAGTCTGCAGTGGATGCAATCATCATTCTGCAACCGCCCCATAGGTCACCGATGCGTGAAGAAAAGTAGTTGATGCCGCGCGAAAAGCTGTTGTCAACATAATGACCTGCAAGTGCCCCTCTAGAAAGACTACAATTGTAGCTACCTCGTAGCTAGTAGTTCAGCAACTACTGGAGTCTACCTCTTTGAGAAACAACGTGATGGTTGTCACCATAGATTAGTTAGTTCGCCTTCAGTATGCACAGGTCACGGTGTTGAGGGTGCAGTGTTCAGTCTGTAACCTGTTGCCTGTTGTATTGTAGTTGGTACTACTACCGTAGCAGCCAGACAGTGAAGCCCATCAAGTCCTCCGTGTGCCATCATGGTGGCAGCCATTGGTCACTTGTACTGGTGTTAGTACTTGTACTACGCAGTACAACTGTACACTTGTACACTGTTCATCATACATCATACATCATACATCATACATCATGTTGAAAAACGAGGAAGGACGAAATTCTACATCTCTGTACTATACTGTAGTACTATGCTGCAGTCTGAAGTCTGATTTATGTCATACTATACAGTATAGTAATAAAGAGACGTCCCCGTACTTGCATGATAGTACCACCTCCGAGCTCCGAGTCCAAGAGGAGCGACGTGACGACAGTAGACAGAATGGCAGATAACTCTCAACCCAGTTCTTCAAAAACAATCTTGACGATGAGACGTACACCGCCAACCCTCTGTCTTGTCACTGTTCTTCTGATCATTTCGTCCGTAAATGGATTCCACTTTACAGTGCTCAAACCTTCGGAATGCTCATCTGCGCTCTTTTCAGAGCCTCGTCAGCCGCGTAGAAATCTGAAAAAGGTAAACATCCTGCAATTCTGATTGTTGTGCCTTACCGTGGCGTATCTTGAATGCATGACTACGTCGCGTTCTTCAATGGAGTAACCAGGCGATACTAACACGTACAATGCACCACCTTTAGAGGAGAAGTCGTCGCCAAAAGACTGATCAACTAGACGAGGATGGCATTCAATGGGAAGCAGCAGAGCTGCGACCACTAATTTCTTCCGCAGCCATAGAGGCTGGCGAAGATTATTGGATTGACGAGAAGGACCTTGAAAAATCGCAAGCGAGAGATCAGGCAATCAAGAATCGTAAGGTAGGCTAAGAAAGATTCCAAGAAATGACAACGGCAGCATATTCTTTTCTCACCAAATGAGATGATGTATCCACGTGCGATTTCTTGTCCGCTGCATGATATGAGCAGGCTTTGGAAGGTGAGATTTCCAAAGAGAAACTATGGGACGAGACTCTGGCTCCCTACAGGCAAAACTGGATCGGCGTTATCTCTGTTTTCATCGTGATGCTGGTGACAATGGTGACGAAATTTCCTGAGCTACTTGAGACACCGACACCAGGGTTTCCAGATCTCTAGCAGGTGCTGGCGAAAAAGAACAACGAAACTCACAACAAATTTAATCGAACAGTGGAAAATTGATGGTTTTCTTCGAGTTGTGGTCCAAGTGAAGCAAATACAACCGGCAACTCGCCTGGAAAGCCTCGGACTGCGCAACACAACAAACGATCTGCGTGCGGGAATCACAACATAAACACTGCGTGTGCTTGTGCAACTCATTAAGCTGGAACTATTACGTTAATCACAGAAGAAGTATCTGTATGAAAATCTAACAAGAGGTGTTTGTAGGGGGAACGACGCGATGGCGGGTCAATGCCTTTCGAGTCGGTTTACTTCCTGTTTGAGCGCTTTTCCGTCTGCACACTCATGTCGTCCATGGTCGCGTCACTCTCTTGCATGCGCGCGCGATCGTTGTCTCCAGCCGGGACAGCAGAGCCTTTTTTTGTCGACGTGGATTCAAAATCCGGCAGCGCGGTTTGTGTCACAGGACCATTGGTTACGTTCGAAATGTCAAAGTCAAACGAGCTGACGGTAGGAGCCGACAATCTACGTGTCATTCGACGTCGCTGCGTGCTTTCCGATGCCACTTCATAGAGGATATCCACATTTTGACTATCAAACACAGGAACCTTGGTTTTGGTCTGAGTGTCTGAATTTGCTACGGGTGGAACTTCTGGATCGCGATGCGGGGGTTCGATTCCACTTCTCCTCAGGCCCCTGGAAGACTTGCTAGATCGGGAAGGAACTGGTGGCATATCATTGGAAGACACGCTTTCGGGATCGAATGCACTTCTCCTTAGTCCCCTTGCAGACTTGCTAGATCGGGAAGGAACGGAAGACGCATCATCGGTAGACCCACTTTCAAGTCCTTTGCGACTTCTCTGAGATGAGGAATTAGTTGATCCATTTCGGTCCCGTTTCGGCGACGGAGCTCCTCCGTTTACTCTGACTCCTGTTCTTCTTTTCGTTATCATCATCATCATCCGCACTATCTTCTTCACCATCATCATCGACGTCGTAGTCATCTTCGTCGGGGGTCATCATTCCACTGTCATGAAATCCTCCATAGTCTTCACCTAGATCCTGATCTATTGCGGCTGAACCATTGTCATCGCCAGTAGTTAGCGATTCCCTCTTGGATCTGCTCCTCCTCGAGCCTCTTAAGTGTAACTTTAGCTTTCGGAGCTCAAGTTCGATACGCTTTTGCTCAATGTCGATTCTCTTCTCCTGCAAGTCCAGCAATCGCTCTTCTAGCTCGATTCTCCGACTTTCACGCTCAAGAGTATCGCCACCTCTTGTTCTATGGGCAGCCATTGTTAATGGTTATGCGTGTGCTCTCTTGTACAGTTGCCTTCGAAGCTACTCGAGTACAGATGTATGTGTGCGTGCATGAAATCAAAAAGTCATGAATGTTGAGATGGTGCTTGTCGTTCAAACGATGAGCTACATAAATTATGAGCTAGATATTTGGGTGGCCCTGGACTCAGTCATAGTGGGACATTGTGTGACGCAATTACAATGACCTTCCGGGTTCCCCGGGGATAACAACACACCCTCACCAGGGTCCACAGAAGTGATAGTGAGAGAATTGGCACTGGGTATGTGCACCGGTGTACGGGGTGCAAGTGCCGTGTCGGAGAGACAGTCAAAGTAGTTCCGCGTAGGGTTGGCAGGCGAGTATAAGTACGTGGAACGGATGGCCTGATGATGCGAGGCTGGATGGTGTTTGGAAAAAGTAATCGGCACGATTTGTCGTACCTTTGCTCCAGTAGATTTGGAACTGACCTTGTCGGACACGGTCGCGGATCCAATAAAATCGCATGTCGATGGCTTTGGACCGTTTTTGCTTGACGGTGTCGGTGGCAATGCCGCTGGCAGTGCTGTTGTCGGTCGCCATGGGTGTGGCGGGTTGTGGATGCCCCATTTCTTCGAGGGCAATGCGGAGGGGGCATGCTTCTTTACCGTTGTGGAACAAGGCGCCTAACTCGGCTTCCGCAGCACTGGACAGCACTTCGCGCATGATGTGGCAGAGGACGTGGACGGCGCCGTTCGGTTTATATGGTCCGTCAGGCGAGAGGGGTTTGTTGGTCAAGAAAAAATATCCGGCAGCGCGGGAACGTCCCTTGACAACGGATAAATAAGACGCGTCGCTTTCGACGGCAAGGATCATGTCGCTGGCCGTGAAACGAACGGTAGCGTCGGGGTGGGACGCGCAATAGTTTAACAGTTGCGAGAGCTTGTCGAGGGTGGTTTTTGTGGCTTGGGATTGCTCGGTGGCGAGTTCGCCGATGGCAGTGAGCATCGTTGAGTCGATTGCGCGCGCATAGAAAAGCAATGTGCCGAGAACCTCGAGTATGTGGGTCTTGTCGGCCGCGTCGAGTGCAGGGGAGGCATCGGGAATGGTCGCATACTGGGTCGTGGCGCCGTAATTGGGGCGTTGCCACGGGTGTGGGGAATGCTCTGGTTTGTGCATGTTGGTGGGTACGATGTGTTGAAACCGTTGCAAGGCGCGCTCAATATAGCCGGGCATGGACACGTCACAAGTGCGCTTACTGTAGTCCCATGCAAGGGTCAAACCGCAATAACGGGCGCCCGTCCAATCCAGACTGACTTCGTACGAGGCTTTGAGGGTGGCGATAAGATGGTCAGCATCCGCGCGATCGGTGTAGCGAATGCCAAAGTCATCGACGACAAGACTGAAGACGATATCACGTGTTGTGTGTTTCCAAAGGCCTGGCGTCAACGGGCAAGGTGCGTAGCCGTGGGGCTTGAGGCACGCGATGAGTTGATCGTTGGCGAGGCGCCCGGCTTGCGGGAGGCCGTACATGCCGCGGCGTATCTCAACGTAGACGTAACCGTTGTGGAAGAGCGGGGTCAGGTTGTATTGTTCGATGATTGCCTCGGGGAGCATCCAAATGGGCACTCGCATGTATTCATATCGGGACATTGGTGTGCCGAGGTAGAAATCCTTTAAGTCGGCGGTCAGGAATTTGGCGTTGGGAGTGGACACAACACTGTTGATGAGTAATTTTGCAGTTGTGAGATCCGCAGTCTTGGTGCTGACGTCAAAGGGATAATCCACTTTGTCGCCACCAACGGTCCATCGGATGCGATAAGGGTTGACTTTCTCGGGTCGGAGGGCAGAAACGACACGAAGGTATGTCGCTTTGCGGCCTGCAGGCATGGCCGATGGGTGGATAAAGAAAATGGTGTTGGTGCCTTTGATGGCCCCGAAACCCTGCGCTAAGCGCCCGATTTCGTCGGCGTTCGAGGCCTGCCAGATGGGCCCATCGCTACACTGACTGAGTTCGCGATATTCGGCGATTTTACCGGTGTCGGGATTGATCGCGTGACCGTGAAATGCACAATGGTGCATGCTGGGCAGTGGTTGGCTGGGGGAGAAGGGGGACTGCGGGGCACGTGCATCGTCGATGAGAAGGGCGCGTGCGCAAGCCGCAACGTGGTGTAGATGCTTGGAGCGTGTGCCGTGGGGGTGGGACGCCACGGTACGAGGTGGAACGCTGGTGGCCGGCGGGAACTTGCGAGGGTGGATCGTTTTCGACGGTGGAGAAACGACGGCGTGTTTGCGTAGGCGAAGGTTGCGTCGTCGGCGTTTGCCAGATGCACCAGTGCTGTTGGCGAACGTTACGCCGGTGGGTGCTGGGACGGGCGCGAATGTGACGCGTAGGCTGGGGGGTGCGGGTGGAGACTGCACCACCTTCAGACGTGCATCCGCGGGGGGCACAGGGACTGGCGTTGGGCTCGTAGGTGAGATCGGGATTGTGGCCGCCACCCTCAGAGATGTATCCGGGAGTGGTGGCGCTACAATCGGTTCCACTGCCGTGATACTAGTCGGAGGTGGGTCGCTTTTGTCGGTGGTGAGAGACGTGAGAATGCTGGTCAACTGAACCAGCGCTTCGTGGTGACTGTCAGTCAGGGGAGCGAGGGGCGAGCCGGGTGACGGGTGGCGAAGGGCATGGAGGATGTCATGAATACCGGCGAGGATGAGGTCATTGGAGGACGCGAGGCATCGTGGTTTTGGTTGGGAACCAAGTCAACGTGTCACAAATGCGTGTGGCGAGTTTCCACAGCCAAACCGTGTAACAACGGTACGACTCGAGAGCGGGTCCTGTGTACCAACCATCAGCACCGTGCGGCGACCAGGTGGTGCGCTCGCTGGGCTTGATGTGGACGAGGACACGAATGCCGGGTGGGGCCAGCGGCGTTCGATTGCAATCAAAGTGCCCGTGCATTTGTGCGTGAGCGGACAGCTTTGGGTTGAGGCGCGACCCACGTAACAAATTGAGCGTGAGTTCGGCTTGTGGGAGAAGTTTATCCCACAAATGGAGTGGGAAGTTCTTATCAACGCTGCATAAGCCTGCTATGAAGTGGTTTTTGAATGTGCGGATCGCGCGTTCGGCGGCGTTGCGGCGATGGAGCCGAGGCGGGACGAGTTGGTAGTCAATTTCGGCGTCGCGGAGGAACGTTTTGAGAGCGACCGAACATTCGTTGTCCAAGCGGTGTAGTTGCGGTCGGAGGCCGGCAGCGACTAAGCGGGCGTGGATGGCTTGAAACGCAGCGAGGATGCAGGGGCCTGTGCGGCTGCGCATGGGTGCGACGAGAATGCTGTTGCTGTCGTAGTCGTAGACGACCAGGACGTAGTTGTTCCCAGAGCTGGAGGCAACAATAAACTTGCCGGTTTGATCCGAGTGGATTTGGCCTGACGCGGGTTCAAACACGGCGGCAAAGCAGTGATGGGTGCGTTCATTGTCGGGGTCACTGGTAGGAAACGCGTCATCGTCGGGACTGTACTCCGGTGCAGGACTGGGCGCTGTCGGGATGGTCGTGGCCGTGAGTTTGGTGGAACGTTGGTTCTTCCTGGATTGGTCGAGATGGCCTTTGATCATGGCAACCGATGCGGGGGGGTATTTACGCAATCCAAGGGCAGTAAGCCCCAGAAAATTGGGTAGATAACCGTTATCGATGGCTTTTTGGAGCGTGGAGAGGGCTGGGGAAAATAATGCCGCATGGGCGAACGCCACGAGTTCCGCAGGTGTCGCCGATTGGATGGCGGCGTTGCTGCAGTCTGTGATGGGTGGCGGTGCAACGGGGGGTGCAGGGACGTAAGGATCAGGGTTGGGCTGAACTAGGCTCAAATGCCACAAACCTGTGTCAAGTGTGCGCACGCCGTGTAAAATGCTGCGGTCGTGAAGGCGGACGATCACAGAGACTGCGTCGAACGTGACCGTGCAGCCAGCATCGCATAGTTGTGCCATGGACAAGAGCGATGCAGTGCGGAGTGCGGGGACGATGTGTACGCGACGTGCGGCGAGGGGCAAACTGGGCAGATCAAGCTCAGCTTCATGTGTGGAGTACATGATAGTCCCGTTGGGATTTGCGATGCCGATTGGGCGTGTGGTTGGTCGCTTGTTGATGACGACGGCGGAGACGGTACAAAAATGCGCGGTGCTCCCACTGTCAGCAATAGCGAGCGTGTCGGGAGGAATGGAAACAATCGGGGGGGGACCTACATGCACAGTAGATAGACTAAATTCCGTAGCGTTAGAAACGTTTGTCGGAGGTATAGTGGTGGCTGGCTATAGTGGTTATGGTAGTAGGCTCCCCTCGTCGTCAGTTGGTGGATGCGGCGGCGGCGAGTTGACGAGGTCTACCGGAAGAGATGGTATTGTTCCCGCCTTTCATGCGAAACGCTGTGGCGTCATCTTGGTGGCCTTCAGCTTTATGCAAGCACGTGATGGAGGTGTGCATGCGATGCGGGCTGAGCCCGTGAGTCCAACAGTAATACATTTTGCCACCTTCGACGGTGACGTGGCGTGACGCGGGTGGATGCGTGGGGACGGTGGGCGTAATGGTTGCGGCAGCAGCGACGGCGGGCGTGGGGGTACCGATGACATTGTGGGCGCCGTGAAACCCAGCATCGCCAGCTGTGAGACGACGAATGCGTTCCTTGTTGCCGAGTTGGAACTCGGAGCGGAATAAGGCCACTGTCCATTCGTCGAAGGGACGGAGGCGAAACTTTTCGGTTGTGGTCGCGAGAAGACCGGTCTTTTCTATCATAGCTAACGTGAGCGTGATGATTGTGGTGTCCGCAATTGGTACGTTACCGAATGTGGCAACGCGCTGGATGTTTGCAATTTTCGCCCACAGATCCTCGATGGGATCGTCAAAATTCCAGGGTTCGGACAAGGCTGCGCGGTTTTTCTCAAGTTCTTCAGGGGTCAGGGTCCCGTATTCGGCGCGCAGATGTGTGAGCATGGCACGAGGGGAGACGTCGCTAAATCCAAAGTCAGGGTCTTCGAGAGCACTGAGAAAGGACGCGTTGACAGCGGTTAGGATCTGCGCTGTCAACGCAGCACTGAGGTTGTTGTAGAGGGCAACATCAGCCAAGGCGTCTGTGTACGTTCGCATGGCAACTGTAAGAGCGGCGGAGGTACCGATGGGGGGTGGCGGTGGGCCGGGATGCACGGGGACAATGAAGGGTATGCCAGCGCGAGCGAGGTAATCGGCATCGCTGAGGAGCATGGCAAGATGACCGTGTAGGCCGCCGCCACGTGCAGAAGGAACGGAACGAGCGTTGGTAAACAGTTGGCG
This sequence comes from Fragilaria crotonensis, assembly GCA_022925895.1. Lineage (NCBI taxonomy): Eukaryota > Bacillariophyta > Fragilariophyceae > Fragilariales > Fragilariaceae > Fragilaria > Fragilaria crotonensis. Next base: position 3,701 of record JAKSYS010000752.1, on the reverse strand, counting down.
TTGCAGTAACTGCAACGTGGTGTTTGTTGGCTTGCCGTGGATGGGCGTGAGAGACTCATGAGGAAACGTGAATTTCGACATGGATGCCATGTCGTGAGCTGTGGACTAAGTCGACGCAGCTAGGACTATGGTACGAACGCAGATAGTATAGATGACTATCCGTAGAAAGACGGCGTTCGTTAGCGACGCCGTTGGAGAAGGTTTATGTAGCTCTGTTGAGATGGTGCTTGTCGTTCAAACGATGAGCTACATAAATTATGAGCTAGATATTTGGGTGGCCCTGGACTCAGTCATAGTGGGACATTGTGTGACCCAATTACAATGACCTTCCGGGTTCCCCGGGGATAACAACAATGAAGTCATGAATGAAACGAAGTCATTTTAGAAGGACATTCGGAATCCGGAGTTTGAGGACATCATTCATCATGTAACATCTATTACCTTGCACAAGTATCTGGTACCGGTACATTATGTACATAGCGGGTGTGGAGTGTGGAGGTCGGGTTTTGACATCCGTGTTCCGTGCGTGCTCCGTACTGTGCTCTGTTGTAAGATTTTCGCGACTTTCCTAACTCCTAAGAGCATCCTCACCGTTGGAGCTAAATCTGAGATATGACCCGATAGGACCATTTGCGTCGACAATTTTGTCCAAAATGCATGGCACCGCTTGGGCTCGATACCTCAGATTTCGCGACCGAGGGGCGCGAAATCTGAATTGGGGCGCCAGAATTCAGCAAAATCGATGAATTCTGGCGCCGGCGCCAGATTCTCGCGCCCCTCGTTTTGTCCTATTTGACCCATTCGAATAAAACATTAACCAATAGAATTTTATCACGGATGCCGATGCACACCGTGACTCATGTCAGTTTGTCTGTCATCTGATTGGAAAAATTGAGGTTCAATCTTAGCGTGGACACAGTGTTTTTTTTTTCGACACAAACGAAATAGTTTCTCCGAAAAAAATGATTTGTGTCTGTGTTTTTTGCCTTAGCGTGGACACAACCAGGACACAAACACAGTAAATTGGAGTTTGTGTCGGCGTTCGACACACGAGATTTGATGAAAAATACAATTGTGTCCCTGTTTTCGCGGACACAAACTCAAATCTCGTGTGTCGAGCATTCGACACAAACTGAATTTTTAACCAATAGCATTAAGTCGTTCTAGTCAGAGAATTTAAATTCGAATAATATTTTCCTACGGTATTCGAGTACTTCAGAGTAAACGACACAAAATGATTTTCTTAACCAATAGCATGAAGTCGTTCTAGTCAGAGATTATCAGATTTGAATTATTTTCATCCTACAGTACTTATGTACTCCAGTAATTGGGTAGACGATACAGATTCCGCTGTGTCGATGACAACACACTTTCAAATCTTTGGCCCGAAAATTCGCTAAGGCAAGCGACACGACCATCGAACCGTGTTCTGACATCAACAAATATTTTTTTAGTTTGTGTTCTCTTTCAACACACTGTGTCCTCGCTAAGATTGAGCCTGACATCATCTCGGAAGAGGATGATGACACCATGGAAACAATGACGAGATCCGGCACAAGCAGATTTCTTCTGGTACCAGTAGTACAGGTACTCTACTAGGGTTTCTACTAGTCGTATAACACCCAACAAGAGGTGCTTTGCCGGAGGTCCCGGAATATTTGCTTTCGGACTAGTTTTTCTTTCATGTTTAAGGACTTTTTTCAAAACCGTTTCTTTTTTTCTGCGTGCCATGACGTGATAACCTTGGACATCAACCGAAATTGAAAACGTGATGAGCAAAACAAGTCCATCGATTCATATGCAAGTTCTATATACATTCATAGAAACCCCGGAAGAAAAAGCAAGTAAAAGGAAGAAAGGAAAAAATCTGGAAGAAAAAAGAAGAGAAAGGAAGAAAGAAAAAATTCCGTGAAGAAAAAAGGAGAAAAAGGAAGAAAAAGAGAGAAGCTCTACTCGCTCATTTGGAAAAGTGTGTGGCATGGTCCAAAATAGGCTTTTAAAGCAGTGTATACCTCGCAGCTCTAAGTTGAATTTTATGTACGACACGTTTATATGTTCGAGTTCGTATCAACGAAATTAAAATTCTACGACTTGCAACGTAGTAAGCGAAAGGAAGCAAAAGGGAGAAAATAGAGAAGCTGTTTAGAAAAAAGGAGAAAAGGGAGAAACTAGAAGAAAATTGAAGAAGCTTCAATTTGCTTAAGTAGAAGAAAGAAATTAGGAGAAAGAAATCTGCGGACTTTCTTCTTCTATAATAAAATCCGTCAAATCAGAAAATGATAATTGTCCATTGTACTTGAGTACCTACGAATACCAACAGCCTCCAACCAATTCGATCAGTCTATTTTGTCCGTTTCGCGTGGCAATCTGATACACAAAAAGTCCTGTAGAAGAAATACTAGGATAAAAGCAGAAATTCGGAACCTCCCGGTTTTCTCGCCTGTCCTCTTCCATGATTTTGTAGAATTTCTTGATGCCACTACCGGTACTGGTAGTACTACTTACTACTTACCAGGTAAAGGTAGTGCATACAACGCAAGTTCCACATTCCATTACCACCGCGTCATACAGAAAAAGCAGTCTAATTTACAGAGTGCGCGTCAGATTTTAATCCTGCTGCTCGAAAAATTATGAAAGCGGTGCGAGAAAGATACCACAAATATGTCCAAAATAGGTTTCTAAAGGCGCGAGACCAATTTGTCGATTCAGATTTAGCTCCAGCGGTGAGCGATGCTCTAGGGCCACCGTTACGTAATTACATTTCACGAAAACAAACCTTGACGTTTTCGAGGGTCCATTTTACCACCGTTACGTACGAAAACAGGTCCCCAAAAACTTTCTGGAAATCACTCGGATGCGCCTCATATCCCATCGTCAACGAAAATCTGCCAAGGTTTTCGTTGATCCGCGAAAAACACAGCCTTTCCTAGAAACATTTCAAGATTCTGGATTCCTTCTTGCAGGTGTACTATGTGCGCGTTTAATTCGCCCCGTTGACAGATGCTACTGTCTACTGTCACTGCAGGCATCGAACATGAACATGGCTTTCTCGCCAGAGAATCATCAGATGAAGACGTCGTTTCTACCATTGCATGCGCCGTAGAAACGACGATCGACGATAGTGCGGTGTTGTGTGGTGGATCCACATGAAGAACATTGCCAAAACGGTCGTCATTGTCGCATTCCGATGAGCGACGATCTAATTATTTTTGTTCCGATTCGTACAACTTTACCGTATCTGTAGACGTACCCAGTACAGTACACAATACGACCGGGATGGGCGAAAGATTGGAACATATATGTGTTTCACATCAAGATTCCTATTTTGACTCAGTGGACTCGATGTTTTCGTATTTGTGGCCTGCGTTTTACGTAACGCTGGGGACGAGCATTTCCCATTAACGAGACGTCACAACTTCTCGTTTTAGTCAATAGTTTTTACGTAACGGTGGCCCTCTAACCGTGCAAGAAAACGTTGTTCTTTATCGTTTAAAATTTTAGACGTCATGACCTTCCAAAATGAACTAGAGTTCGACATTAAGCAATCTGTCGTCACCAAATCACACGAATGCGATGCCGATTGACTTACACGAAAACGAAGAGAACATGGGTGTTGCGGGAGACGATGAATTAGGAGTTCAGGAGGATCTAAAGATTCGACACGGCACTGGCAGATTTAAATTTGTGGATATATGGGGCAG
>JAKSYS010000751.1:0-27584 GCA_022925895.1 Fragilaria crotonensis | reverse complement strand
GCACGAAGTTGATCTTTAAAACCACACGACAACAGCATCGATCTTTTCTCATTGGATTCGCCTTCTTTGGACTGATGAACGTGACGGCATTGCCTCTGCACAGCTTCCTACCCGCGACTCAGCTTGCAATGCCAGAGGCGTATCCTCTTTGGTGGGCACTGGATTGTCTCTTCACCGGATGGTCCGCATCGGTGCTCGCCTTTGGCTGTTTCGATATCCATCTCAGACGACATTACACAATACAACAAGCTGATGCTGCTACGAAATTTGTGCCATACGTTGGATGGATTGCCCTTGCCATGCTTGCTACGCTCGCAATCCTTCAATTATTATGGTTTCATGAGACTTACGCTCTAGAACTGTTCTACTTGATCCCTATCGCAGTGGGGGCTTCGGCACTGGGTCCACTCTTACTACAATCGCTGGGCGGGGTACTACGACAGAACGCCGCCGACGATGCAGCACGTGGCTGGAGCACCATACGGATCGTAGGCTGTTCCGTTGCATGTGGTGGCGGCGTTCTTGTTGTCATGCTAGGTATTCTGTTGGATGCCACGGCATGTCGTGTGCTTGGTCAACAATGGGGTGATGCCTTCATGGCAGCTACCACAACCTTTTGGGGTTGCGATTTGGTCTTTGTCGCGATGTTGTTTTGGCTGCCTTACATCATGACTGGTCCAGAGGAAAGTGAGTCCACATCTTTGGAAAAATTCCGACAACAGAAACTCAAGAAGACGCGTTGAGAAACGGGAAATGGGAACGTGCTGTGAGGCGAGCATACATATACTTCCTTCTGAGGAGATTTTTCAAAGCTCGAGACTCGCTATCACCATTTTGCGGGTCCTTCTGTCAGTCCTACCAGGAAGAGTCGAATGACGACTTACTATGATACGATCCTCTTCCAACCCTGGTACAAGTTGCTTTCGGACTGCCTCGGGTCAGTTTGTTTTTGCGGCGATACTTGTCCTTCAGCTACCGAAGTCATATCGTGATACAAGGATGGACGACAGATGATGCCCACCACTTCCTATAAGAACCCTCGTTTGAGACAGTCGGGGGGGGGGGGGGGGGGTGAGTGTATCACGTGCACTCGAGCATCACAAGGAAACCACGCGTTCCACTCCTCTTGCGAACTTGTCATTGGGCTTTTCATGCGTACTGAACGATACAATTATCACTCGTACGGAGTACTCTACGTTCCGATTATCTCTGTAGGCTTGTCTCCTGGTCATTCCGCCGACATCCTGGGTTCGTTTTTGTGCTTATTCTTGAGCATACTTCACAATGTCGTTTAATTGTACTCCGAATAGTGCTCATCAAACAAACCTCTGCGTAGTGGTACCGGTATAGTTGATTTTAGATTTTCGGGTACAAGCACTCCAAGCTCCAAGAACATGTGGTGTGGAGTCGAAGCGATATCAAGAACCAAGAAGCAAGGATCTGCACTTTTTCACGACGAAGACGACAAAAGACAAAATAAATACACATATGCTACACATATAAAGGGCGAATAAATGACCGCATGTCGTTGCAAGGAAGATAGAATGACTGTGACATTCGCATGTAAAATGCACTCGAGTATAGTACTACAGACTCTAATAGTGTTGCGCGTTGTGATTGTGTCGCATTATATCCTTTTTACGTACCGGTACTCAAAAGCTACTGAAACGCAAGAGACTTTTAATGGACGCAACGACGACAAAAGAAATGCCTCACCCTAAATCCGTACGAATGGCTGCATAGCCTGCATTCAAAACCTCACGTTTTCTCTGTACAGAAATATCTGCCGCGCGATGTTAACGTTTTTGACTTTTGCTCGAGCGCGTCGACATTTGCTGCAAGTGGTATTAAACAATAGTGCCGGACGGCAAATCTCCGCTTGTGATTGTTCGTTTGTGTTCCACATGCTGTTTTCGCTTGATGCCAAGGTTCGAATGCACTCACCAGCCTTTCCCTCTCTCTTGTTTTCGGCATCGGATCGAGAATTGAAAGGAGTGAAGAGGAATCCTACCGTCGGTAGAGCGATGTACAAGAGTAATTGTATGAAATAGACTAGCTGTTTTTCACTGTTAGGCTTACCAAAACTAATGATGTTACATTGCGTGACTTGTTCTCCTATTCCACACAGCCACTCAACAAGGCCTTGAAGTGAGCTGCCCTTCTTGATTCACACTCAAACCCTTCTTCATACCCTTCCAACAGGTCCATTACAAAGGCTGAGACTTCTCCATTGAAGTCGGAATCTCGACGCATTTGGTCTTTACCGGCAGGCTCTCCGAGCCAGTAATTTGAAGAGAATGCATGAAGAACGGACATGTCAATCGAGTCCATATCATCCAATCGGATGGGAGCAAACTGGTCCGATAGCTGGCGATCTGAACGGCTCAAGGGACGCATTCGCTTTACCGCTTCGTGATGCACGGTTGTGATGTCGTTATTTCTCGTTGACATCGAGGTATCCTCCTTCGAATCGACGAGACAAGAAGGAATGGTGGGGCCACCAGACCTGAGTTTTGTTTCAGTCTTTTCCAAATCCGAACAACTCAATTTCATTAGCGCAGTCATCGTTATGGAACCACTTCCCGAAGATTTGACGTGAAAAGGGCGTGTGATAGGTCCGCCCAGCCTCAGTTGCCTTTCCACATTTTCCAAATCTGACGGACTCATATTCATCAGATCATCAAGCGTCGTCACTTCAGCAAACTGTTTGATGTCTTCGGAGTTCCTTCCTTCGGCAACTCTGGACATGATAGTATCACGAAGAGCATGACCAATCTTTTCGCGCTGACAAGAATGTAGGTTAGCTCATAGATATCAGGACAGGGTCTTCCCAAATAATTCATTGACTTACCGTCAGCCGGTCGCAAAGCTGCACCCATTGACCCTTTTTCTTCGCGTTTTCCTTGATAAACGCACCGTTGACGGATTTGAAACTATCCGCGATGTTGATAACAACCAGGGACTTATCAATCTTAGTGCGGGCTTCCTGGTACACGTCCAGATGGAGCAAAATTGCCAACCTGAACCTTGCATTCCCTGGATGATGGATAGCTCGCTTGCCGCGCCCACAAATCACATCGCAAGGGCCAGGCTGATAGCCATCGTCCATTGCCTTGCCCTCATTATAATCGACGGCTCGACGGTTGTACAAAACTTGTGTTTTCATCACTCCTGTCATATTGGCGATTTGTGAACCAAGGATGACAAGTACTTCAGTACTAATTAGCTTTGGTCTTGGATTATAGTCTTGAACCTGTTGACGCGAAAATAGAGACCAACACGATTTGATTTCTATGCCATATACATATATCCATGAGGTTTTTTCCAAGTGTCATAGGAGCAGTGTTCCGAACTTGAGTGGCGCCACGATTTGTCGAAATGTCGTAGTCTTGTCTCCTTCACCTTTCCTCGTGTAAGTTGCATACTGGTAGATTACTCCACGACACCCTCTCGAGCGATCTATGGTTCGTGAATGAGAGATCCGTGGCTGCTTCGATTGACGAGCAGCTACAGTACCGTACTTGTACTGGAACCATGCACTACACTTATGATACACCAAATACACTCCAAATATTGTACCAATCCATGTGCATAGACAGTATACGACTGGTACATCACGTGAATGACATTGTTGTCGAGTACTTGTATGGCTGGTTTCACGTTCGAGAAACCCGAGGTAGGCCTCCATACGTTTTCTACACACACGATTATTCTCCTATGTAAAACTTGGCTTCAGACGTCCTGATGCGCAATATTTTTGACGAGGTAAGCACGAGAATCTACGATGGTATTAATCACGGTCGGAGTTATCACACACATAGCATTAGCCTGACTCACCCAAACCATTGTGTTCATCATTATCTTAGGATTTGAGTGGTATGAGTGAGTCAGGCAATCTCAAAAGTCTTCGCACTCAAACTTCGTCAAGAATACGAAGTGCCTTTATCAAGATATGCACTGACACGGCAATGACGACTGTGGAATTAGTGGTTACCAGTGGAGACTTGGGTAGATGCACTCATGAAGTCAAACCTTGTTGACCGGACAATCATACCTTCAATTAAGGCAGGAACTTTTAATGCTGCAATGGGGCGGAGTCCTCGCTGTGATTTTGATGGCCAAATGATGTCGCGCTTTGATGGAACGAATACAACAGGAATATTTCGGCTCACGTTTCAGCAAAAAAAGTTTTACATTGTGACCGACAAGAACACTCAAGTTCCTTATCCCGTCCCTCTTGATGGCAGTTGGAAGGATAGGGTGTTGGCTGTCGCAAAAAATGTCTTCAATCCACCAGCAACACGGTCTTCACCCTCGAATGATCTACAGCCACAAGCAGTACCAAGCAAGCGTCAAAAGACAGGAAATCATGATGCTGTTTCTATTCCCATGCCCCTGCTGCAGATGAATCATGATGCAGCATCCATCGGTGCTTTGCCCCCGCTTCTGCTGAGTAATCTCGTACAAGAACCAAACCCCTCCGAGGACAAGAGTGTGGAGAGTATGGTTGGCAAGACTACCAGTACACCTTTGCCTACTAATACTACTAGAGGAGTGCTGTTGAATTCTCTTTCCTCCAAATGGAACAGTCAAGATGCCTGCTGTAGTAATTTGTTTGGTGTAAAACTCCTCACACCATTAGATGATGCGCGAGATCTACTAAAGGTTCGCATAGAGCTCTTGCAATCAGTTAACAAAAGTGAAAATGGGTGGCAAAATGTTATTGAGGGTTGTGATCCTGACAACCTATGGTCACTGTCTGACATCTTTGCGGTTCGCGGTCGATCCATGATTCTAGTATGTCTTGCCTATCAACTAGCGATACTCCATATGAATCAGTGATCATGGAAAAAGTGTTGCTCCGTTGCCTGCTCACAACTCAACCCTCTAGGTATGGAACAGGCGAGGCGACTCATGATCGTGCTGTACGCGATTGGAATAGCAAATTTCGGCATCACGGATCTTTTCCACATCCAAATCATGCAGTTGCTTCGATGTGGGAAGCGACCATTACCATTACTTTTTCAAAGTACCCGATTGCAATGGATGAAATAATTCAGCTCGGAGTGAAGAACCTTGCCACATTAACAGTTGAATCGGTGCATGGCTTTTGCCATGATGTGCTCCTAATACCAAAGCTTTTCAAGCAATGGTGGTCCAATATTGAGCATAGTAACAGTTACAACAGGGATATTACTTTGCGGACAAAGGAAGTGTTTCTGTCTGAACATCAAATCAGCACGTTAAGTATCCCAACATGCTGGCACTGGTTGCACCGTCTTGGGTTCACCTATAACACGCAACGAAAAGGTTACTACCGGTAGTATGTCGACGGACATGAAAGAAATGATGTCGACGATACGCGGTATGTAACATTAACATTTTCGTTTGACACGTTCGACGAGTTTGTCTTTCGTACGATCGAGGCACCGGATTACTGTGTGGTACTAGTACAGTACCTGGTACAGAAGCTAATAATTTCTCAGAACGTACTGTACGCTTTGTGTGAAACCTTCCTACAGTAATTTTCTACGGTACTACGTACTACATTCTACTATTAGAGTATCATCTCCGGTGATAGTCTCAAGTCTCAAGTGGCCGGCAGGAATGTGGAGTTCAACATCAGGGCTCATGGAACCTTCGGTGTGTTTCTTTCCTGACATTTGTGGAAGGACTCGCAACTCGCAACACAACTGCGTTCCTTTGATTGACAGTTGACAGTCCTCAGTACGCCTTGCTTTGTTGATTGCCATCACAAACCCATCGGCATCCACCACCATGCTTCTTTCCGCTTCCCTTCGCTCACAGATTCGGTTAGCTTCTCAGAATGCCAGACGAGTGAACACTCGTTGGTTGAGTGCCACCGAGTCACCCGAATCCGAAGTCCCCGTTCCGGTTGTCGTCGACGATGCAGAGGAGGTCAGCATCGTCCCCGTGGACAAGGGCGCGCTAGATCGAAGCGAAGGTCGTCCAAGTGATATTGTTAAAGCCCTCGATCTCCACATTGTGGGTCAGCAGGACGCCAAGCGTGCCATTGCCATTGCGATGCGGAATCGCTGGAGACGGCAGCAGCTGCCACCCGACATGATGAAGGACGTCACGCCACGTAATGTGCTCATGATTGGTCCCACCGGTTGTGGTAAGACAGAAATAGCACGGCGGACGGCGGCCTTGGGAGATGCTCCCTTTTTGAAGGTCGAAGCGACCAAATTTACTGAAGTCGGATTTCATGGACGGGATGTCGACCAAATCATTCGTGATCTCGTAGAGGTTTCCATCACAATGATCAAAAGAACCCAGAGGGAGAAGTTACGCGAAGCAGCAAAACAGTTGGTGGAGGATCGTATATTGATTCTATTGACTGGTAATCATGAAGGAAATCAAGGAAAGGAGGCTTTTCGGGAATTGTACCGTCAAGGAAATTTGGACGACATAGAGGTTGACGTTGATATCCCAGCAGGTGCGTCGAATCCCTCGGCTGGAACCTTTTTTGGCAGGAACGACACAGTTATTGATATCGACGAAGTCCTGAGAGGCTTGAATGCGCAACTTGCGAAGAAGGCCCCGACTGACAGAAAGAAAATGCCGATTTCTCAAGCTCGTGAGGTGCTTCTTGAGATCGAAATTGAAAAACTTATGGAGAACGTTGACGTTAAGAAAGAGGCGATTGCGGCCGTGGAAGAAAGTGGCATTGTTGTCATCGACGAGATTGATAAGATTTGTACCTCCTCGGATTATGGTTATCGAAGTGGTGGAGACGCCAGCTCTGAGGGCGTCCAGCGCGATCTGCTAGCGGTTATTGAAGGAACCACGGTCAGCACCAAACATGGAAATGTTAATACGGATTACATTCTCTTCGTTGCCTGCGGTGCTTTCCATTCGGTCAAGCCAAGCGACCTGCTTCCCGAGCTGCAAGGACGTCTCCCAATACGTGTTGAGTTGAAAGGGCTTAACGAAGACGATTTATACAGGATTCTGACTGAGCCAGTGACAAATGTAAGTTCTGGCTTCGTAGCCGTCGCCATGCTCGAATGTTGCGACTAACTCTTTGTGCTATGTCCATTCAGCTTGTTCGACAGCAAATTGAACTTATCGGAACAGAGGGAGTGACGCTGGAGGTCAGAGACGACGCTATCCGCGAAATGGCTCGCATGGCTGCTATGCTCAACAAAACTGTTGAGAACATCGGGGCGAGACGACTCCATACCGTTATTGAACGCATCATGGAGGACATTAGCTTTGAGGCTGCGGAGAAAGAGCCGGGAACAGTTGTAGTTGTTGACAAGGAGTTGGTGCAGAAGAGACTATCGGACGACGTGACCAAAACCGACCTATCAAAGTATATTCTTTAAGAAGGGGCCATCGTGATAACGGGGGCCGAATTCATTCGAATACAATTCTCTAAGATTTTATCGATCTTGTTAAAATTTCATCATCGGGTCCCATGTCCATAGATTTATGAGCCACTTTTCTCCACTTGTAACTGGGGCTGCAGCATGTTGTGAAAGGTCATCCATGTTCCCGTCTGGAAGGAGAGAGTAGAAAAGCACGGCCTTGCCAACCTCCGGTACAACTTTCAGTGGTCCTGGGTCCTCTGAGTTGAGCCAACGAGGGAAGGTAGTCTCCCCTCCCTCCATGCCCTCATTCAAATAAAACAAAATGGTAGCAAAGCGCATCGGTTGACCAGGAACAGCGGCTGGGACGCTAAAGTCGTGATGCGGCGTGTATTGTTGTCCGACATCGTAGTGCACCAGCTGCAACAATTCCGCATTGGAAGATTTGGCGCTCAAGAGTGGCATTTCGTTTCTTTGGCGGGTTCGCATGTAGGCCTCATCGAGCTGCATCAAGTCTGCTGCCCGACGATAAATGGCGTCAAGAATGGCGGACTGCCCGCGAGGGACCCAGGAGTTCCGGGAGTTACGAGTCTCGTCGTCAAGGCGTTTGTCACCACTGTCGCCAGCCTTGGTTGAGCTTTGATGCAGGGTCATGCCGGTGGCAAGTTTCATTACGTGGTCGATTTCTACCTTGGACATGAAATTTTTGATCTCAAACACGCGAGGGGCACATGAGAGGACCTTGAGTGTCATGTTGAGCACCTCACTATCAACGTTGCGGTATTCTTTCAAAACAGGCTGATTCTGCACAGCAGGCGTGATACTCTTCAAGAACTCTTGCGGAGGCAGGGCTTCAAAATGAGTCTCTCGGGATAACACACTGTGTTCCTGACCAAAGTAATCTGCTGGCCACATCGGATTTGTGGGCCTGGGACGCAACGGGTATAGGCTCAAGTAGTCGATTCCTGTCGCAGCCTTGTACTGTTCTGCAAACTTAAGATTGTCTTTTTGCAAGTTGTAACGTTCGCGTTCTTGGGCGCTGAGGTCCGTAAGCTTGAGTGTACCCAACTCAATCGGATCGTAGACATACAGAACTTTGCCTCTAGTGACTTTCCATTGATGAATTACCTTGTCCGGTTTATCCTTCAACTTCACCAAAAACACATGGCCTGGAAAAGTGGCAGTTGCGGACGCTTGAAAGGGTGCCGTGTCAGAAATGTACACATCCGATCTTCTGTCACCGGACGACCTGTGTTGAAAACACAAAGTTGATGGGTCAAAATGCGAACTCTTTCAGAAATGATCGTCAGTTCAGTCAGCTACTGGAACTTACCAAAGAATGGTGATTGGTTTCGGGCTCAAATTGATAAACTTTCCAAATTGACCATTGAAGGTTGGCGTAATGGGCTTGCGGGAGAAGGGTTCCTCCCGATAAAAAGTGGATACATCGGGTGGAAAGTATGCCAAAAATGTCTCATTGACGCCTTTGCCAAGGTCAACCTGAATTTCCTTCAAATGTGGATCCTGGTAGCAACTGAGATCATTCCAGGAACAGGTCTGTTCCTCCTGACCAACGCCATATCCTGCCAGAAGGAGGACAGCGAACGAGAATAGGTGAAGTACAGTGAACACAAATGTCATCGTTGGTTTCAACAAAGGTCGATTTATGTTTTTCGTCATGACACAAGTATGTACAAGCACAATCCTATGTACAACTTAGGGTGACGATATGATACACATACATATTTGTATTCTATAAAAATAAAAATATGCATGTACTTTAGTGGACCGCTACTCGTACCTAGTACTACAGTACCAGGTAACAGTACAAATACAGTAGTCGAATAACGTAAGTTGGTCGTACGTTCTGAATCCATCATGGCGCCACTTCCATGTTCGATCACCGATCACCGATCACCGATCACCGATCACTCACTTCGAGAAAGCACAAATCGGTTGAAATTTGAAATACTGCATCCATCACCAGTGTTCCCAACGTAAGGCGGATCAGCACACTTGGCGACGGACCCCTCCAAGTTTTGACGCCAGTCGAGAGAAAGCATAGTTCCCACAGTAATCGAGGCATTGCAAGATATCTCCAACCGATCATACGTATATCACGCATCCTCCCCAGATAAATACACCCATAACAACCACGATATGAGCGACAATGAAGCATCAGCCACACCACTTTTACCTCCCAGAATTTTCCTTTTGATTGAGAATCCCAAGAAATCCAACAATTTGGGTCCCATCCTTCGATGCGCCGCTGCCTTTGCTGTCACTCAAGTTATTCTTGTTGGGTACGACAAGTGTAATACGGAGGGATCACATGGGGCATCGAAACATGTCGATATTGTGGCATTCCCAGTATGGAATCAAGCCGTGGCGTATCTCCGACGATCCATCAACGACGAAAATGGCGGCTGCAATTGCGAGACACTCATGGGCCTCCTGTGTGTCGGTGCGGCAGGGGCCTACAGTCCAGCAGGATACCCATCAGCGCACAACATTCAACATGATTCGATACGAGTTGTAGGTCCTTTGGAGGAGAACAACACGCCATCGAGCCGCAGCGCAGCTTTGCCACTGTCGTATCCGGTCCATACAAAGCCATTTCTTTCACAAAGTAGTAGTGGTAACTACTGTGTCGTTTTGAGCAAAAGTAACAAGGGACTTCCAATGGAGCTGGCCGCACATTGCGATTTTTTTGTTCATGTACCGCATGTGGCAATCCCGCCTGTTGGCGGTCAACCAGTAGATCTGCCCCTGGATGTGCCATCCTGTTTAAGCATCACTTTGCATCACTTGACACAGTGGGCGGGATATCATGAGAGAGTCTTTCATGGACACAAATTTCAAGTGGCAAATGTTCAACGAGGACGATTGCCAACATTCCAGTCGCGGGCAAAGGACAGGCAAGAGCACAAGCATGAAAATGAACTGGCCGCAGAAATGGCCATTGAAGCCCCAGGTGCACTGGCGAGCGTCTTCTACAATGAAACGTGTGACTATGATTATTGATGGCAACAAAGGATATCATGCAAAGTCTGCAAAAACTTCCCTCAAGTGCGCCGACAAGGCGTCTATTCCTCCTCCAGGGTGGGTGGTCATCCAACTCTGCTGTTCATCCATAACCTCTCGGAAGCCAGGCCCAACAGGGATATTGGGAAGCACAGCCTTCATGGAGTCGCCATCAATAAGCGGCTTTCGGGTCCATACGCCTATCAGACCGAGTTTCTGTAGCGCAGCGGCAAAGGCGTCGTACTGATCAATGATGCCTTGCCGTCTTTCTTCCTGACTTTCTTCAAACTGAAACACATGGTAAAAATATGCGATGAGGAAACACGTAAAGAAACTAGCGTCGCCGTTGAGGTCCAAAGGACATTCACTTACCACATCTCCTTCGATTCTGTATTCCAAGTCATCGTCCGTCGCAGAAACGAGCTCCTCGACCAGAGACAGTACAAACGCCGCCCTCCATAAATGACCAACACGACCAAGCACTTTTGAAGTGAGAAGTCTGAATTCCATGGCATGCAGCCAGAGAGGATCGTCTTCCGTCTCACTGTCAATAAGCTTGTTCCCCATTCGACAGCACAGAGTGTCAGAGTCATCGCCGACGCTGCCCACATCGTGATGCACCCGAATACCACTCAACAAAACTGACTCCGCAGAGAGGTCAAAGCCAGCCCCCATGAGTTTGGTGAAGTCATCAGCTGCTCTCGTAATCTTTTCAATGTTATCCGCATCACGGCTGGGTCGCTTGAGATGATCCACAAGCAGTTTTGAAATTATCGAACGATTAGCTTTCTTGCCGTTTTGCGGACTAGGCTTTCTTTCGGGAAGCAATATAGAATAGTCGTGCAGGGGTTTCAAGAAAGCAGCGTACCAGAGTAATCTTCTAGCCTCTTCATCCTGCAACAGTGTAGATTCGCAAAATCCATGAGTCGTCGACTGTTGCTTTATTTCACACCACAGCGGTGGCTTCCTTTTGTTGTCACAGAGATAGTCAAAGGTTGTGGAAAGGACATTCAGACCATTTGTAAAGATAAAAATACCCCCTGGGAATTCTTCAGGAAGCACCTCACGAATGGGGAAGACAGTTTCGACAAGGTTGAGGTTGATTAGAAGTCGCATGGCTCCAACGGGGTCGGGCGATCGAAGCATAAGGTCGACCTCTCCGCCCACGCGTTCTCTAGATACCTTTTGAGCGAGGGCATCGCGAACTTTGGCATCCCTGGAAGCTTGAATCAAGGCAGTATCCATGGCAAATCTGAGTCTGGCTGCAAATCGCACCGCCCGCAAAACTCGAAGAGGGTCATCCAGGAGAGTCGTCAATGGAGCCATCGGCGTCGCGACAACACCTCGCTTCAAATCATCGAAACCCCGACCTGTAAAATCCTCTACTTGTTGCGAATTAATGTTGTAAAAGAGAGAATTGATGGTCAAGTCTCTTCGAAAAGCATCTTCAGAGGGTGTCCCGATACGCATCATGTCGGGTATTCGGCTGTTTTGAGTATATTCTTCTGCACGAAGGTTAACGAAATCAATCCAGAAAGACCCGACCTTCATCGTCGCGGTCTCCAAATGCTTTGACTTTTCTGGATTCTTGAGGACCACACCGACCGCAACTGTCTTTTCTCCATGGTTCTGAAGATATTCGTTCAAATGATCTGCAAATTCGCGCCCGAGCATGTCATCAAGAGCAATGTCGATATCCACCGGTTGATGAGTGTCGTCTTCAATCACAAGTTTGGTCCCCTGGCGTCCCATGGAACCTTGGGATGATTTATGGAATTTAGACGCTAGTCGGCCAGCCTTGTGCTTCTCGGGTGGCGAGTGATGGTGACGCTGAAATTCCGGAGTCGCAAGGAGCTTATCACGGACCCATCCTCCGGCAACTCGCAAGGTGGATCCCAATTTCGTTTCGGCCGTGACTTGGCGAAGTAGCTCAAAGAGCTTAGCCTCGTCTTCAGTTAATTCTATATTGTAGTTTGTACCTGATTTTTCGTTGTTGATGTTATTGTTGTTGCGCGAGCCTTGAATGGAGGAGCTGGTGGTTCCATGCGCCATTTCCAGTCTGCGTTCCCCCAGCAACGTCGCAACAGTCCCATCCTCTCCGCTGTAGAATCTCAATGTTCTCGAGTCCAGGGCCATCATCATCGGCGCAGACCTCCGATGACAATTGGATATGACCATTGAGAACGATGGAATCAGACGAGAAATCATGATAACCAGCAAAACAATGAAGGGTAGGGAAGCAAATTGTTGCCTTCGACGATGTCGATCAATACCAGCCATAAGGACAATGTGAATCTTAGTCGAAGCGATCGTCCGTCTCTGTCTATTTGTTTCTCTCTTTTTGAGTGCCTGTGAATACCTAGGTGTTCTTGATTTGTCCAGCGTCTTGATGTGTTCAATTGCAAAACAGAATATCCGAACCGAAACAACACGGCCTCGTCGCTGTTGTAGTAATTGTCGATGATGTCATGCAGGATTTCAAGTTGGTTCCCGGCGAAATTCAAAGAATCTGTAATCACGAGAGATACTGGCGATGCAACACTACAATATAAAAGGAACACTGTGACTGCGTGTGAGTTCTGGTGATTGAAATCAACGACACGATGTTCGGTATGTGAGTGTTGACGCGTGATTAATCAAAAGGAAATGGTAATGAATCAGAAAACAACCAACTCATCTGTCGCTATGATCGATCTCTCGACTCTCGACAGACCGACACCAGTACACGTACTGTACTACGAGTACCACAGTTCCAATCTGACGAAAGAGCCACCCTTCAACAAGTTTCCGTGTGTCGTCGTGCTCCACCACACGCACGACACGTTATGTGAGAACGAGAATTCTACAACTTGTCACGAAAACGTCATAGTGTCGTGACCATACCGAGAATGACGTGTACGTATTTCAAGTAATATTAAATATTAAGTACTGATACTGAGTACAGTGCTGAGTACGATTTGTACCAGGTATCATACGCCAATTATGACATACAACGCTATAATCATCACCGATAGCAACTACTACAGTACCAGACTACCAGTACTCAGTACCCGTATAAGTACGGTCTACTAGTACTACCGGTAGTAACATAGTGCAACTACCCTACAGCACTGGCGTAGACACAGAATTACGTGAGTTCATACAAATTGGCCTTGACATCGCATCTCTGCAATAACATATCTAATAACACTCTAAAGTAACAACCATGATGAAAAAAAGAAATGTGGACTACCTTCGGTCCTCTGATCCATGCAAGTTGGCTTCCGCATTCATCTCAGAGTGTGCAAAAAGAAGCTCTCATAAGACCCCCACTCTGACCACTGAGTTACAGGAGTAAGACTATACTCCAGGCCGGGTTTGAACCGGCGACCAAGGGCTTACTTTGTGCTTCAACGTTCAAAACGTCATCCGTAAGTGTTGTTTTTATGGTATTTAAAGTCTACCTATCCTTCGAAAACATTGATGGTCTCTGGCCGATTTTGGTATGCATATATATATGATTTGGAGTTATCATACAACAAGGACCATACACACCACCCCGCATCTTGAGCCGCAAGCCCTCATCTGCCTTTCATTCATCCACTTCCGCTGTCCTCTTCGATACCTCGCCCGGTCTTCTCATGGTATGTTATTGATAAAAATCGCCTCGAATCAGCGCGTCGGAACGTGAACAGTTAATGGCTCATAAGGACGTTTTCGACGGATGACAGGAAGGAGTTTACCATTTTGCTATCCTCCTCCTTACTCACAACAACAATTGCAACATTTGCATCACTTGGCCACAGATTTTTTATTCATTCTTCAAGACTCTTGTCGGAAAGGAAGTTGCCGTCGAATTAAAGAATGATGTCGTACTGACTGGTACACTCCATTCGGTCGACCAGTATTTGAACGTCAAACTACTCAATGTCAAGGTGGTGAACCCCGAACGGTATCCGCAATTGTGCACCTTACAAAATTGTTTCGTCCGAGGTTCGGTGGTACGGTACATACAAATCCCACCGGAACACGTTGATACCGAACTGTTGCAAGATGCGTGCCGCAAGGAGAATGTTGTGGCGAAAAAGTAGGCAGGTACAGTACAATGCACGCGAACACATTTTGACACGTTTTGCGTCGTGCGTGTCACATTGAGATTGTGACCCCATGTGCTGGCTGTTTTGGAGAATACTGGTTTGTGGGATGGCAAGAAATCTAGTTGAAATGCTCATGCATTCGTTTGCGTGGTTGTTGATGTCGGGGATGATTGTCATGTCTCGACCTTCCATGTCATTATTACGGGTATGAGGAACGTTGAAAGAGGGGATTTGACTTGAAACACAAGGCAGGATAGAGGGCTACTGAGCAAAAGTTTTTTCTATGATAATTATAAGTTTGATATTGCTCGCACTCTCATCTGACGTCTAGTTACGAGCATTGACTAGACGACGTTGGTAACTCTCTGAACACCGAACATTATGGAGAGCTTAGAACCTCGACTGTGTTGACAAAGAACTTGGTGCCAACATGGAGTCCGTAAGGATTGGCGTCCGTGCCCAAATCCCCAGCAATCAACGGTTCCTGGAAGACAATACGGCCCAACACGAAGTCGGGAGAACCGTTTATATTGTCTGTCGACAAATAGTAATGTGGACATCCGGTATGAAAAGCAAGGTATGTGCGTTTGCCGCCAGAGCCGCGCCCTGTGGGCATAAAAAGAGCAAAATCGCCAACTGAAAAGCTGGTGTGGCTGATCTTGTCGCTCGCTTTGGCTTCCTCTATTTTCTTTGCAAGTTCAGCCTTCACTTTGCGTGCCTCGGCCTTGGCAGCATCCAATTCTTTCCTCAAATTTTCCAATTCGAAAAGCTGCGGATCAGCATCCTTCGCCTCGTCAATGTATGTGCGCGGAGATTTGGTTCCCATGCGCTCGATCGCTTGTCTCAGCACAGCATTCTCGTAGGCCAACGTCTTGCGCTCGGCGTCTGCTGTCGCGTTTCCAGACGAATCAACAATCAGCTCATGGTCAGTCTGGTCATCTGCACTTACAATAAGATCTTCGTTCGAGGGCGTATCTGTGGCCATGATAGCCGATTCCTCAGGCCTATGTTGGCTTATCGCTGTGAGCGACGATGCGCTACTGACACCACCCTGCATTGGCGACGCTGCGGACGAAGAGCCACCAACATTATCTGCCGGACCGATATCAGGCAAAGTGTCCATCTCAACCATTGCTGGGAGTTGAGGTGTGAACAGCGGAGGAGGAGTCGCAAGAGTGGGGTGAAAATTTCAAAAAACGCCGGCATTAGATGGCGTCCAGAACCACGGAGGAACTTCTCTCTCTCCTTTACTTCATCTTCTCTCATTGAGGCCAGGCGTTCCATCATTGCCGCGCCGGAGGACGTGACTGCCCCTCCATACGCTCGTCGCCTGCGGATTTCACTGATGAAATCGCGATACGCCGTTGGTAATTCCGCAACGTGTTCCAAGTGTACCATATTCTCACATTGTTGAGTCATGGCATCTTTTAATACCGCGACACTTGAATTGACACGCTGGATACCGGACTGCGCAACACTGACTTCTCGCAGTCGCACTTTCATGCGCTTCATTGTTTTAGTCTTTGCCTCGGCCAGCTTTTCCATCAATTGCCTCAATGCCAAGTCGTCCTCCAGCATAGATGGAATGACATCGACGGATGCCTTCGACATATCCTCCAAAACAGTAAAGGCACTGTGCGCACTATCACCAGCGATAGCGTTCCTAATAACCTTGACAACTTCACCGTGATCAGAGGTCAACTTTTCCAGTCGCTGCGCTTGGCGGTCTCGTATTTGTTGACCAAGGCCTTCGACTTCTCCCCACAAAGCCTGAATTCCCTCCTCCGACTCCAAATCCTGCTTTGCCTCTTCCTTTCGAGAGGCCGTAGTTCCCAATTGAGCAAACCCACTTTCCAGCTCCGAAAACATGGTCATTAATCGTTGGTGTGAAATTTGACACTGTGCAGCCCACGCCCGCTCCCTTTCAACTGGTACGGTATCAATAAGCGTTTCCATGACTCGACCAGATGCTCTCGCAACCGACACTAACGAAGGGTGGAGCTGTATGGATCCCAAGGAAGTCATCAGCGACTCAAAGCGACTCAATAGGGAGGCATGGGAAGACGTCTTTCTCTGAAAATCGGCTGTAAACTCCGAGCGTAAGCGCTGAGTCCCATTAAAGTGCACCGAAAGATTTGAAACAGCCGCTCTCAACGCCCTAGCAATGACCGCTTGTTCTGCAACACAAGTTCGACAAGCCGCAAGTCGCACATCCGCTCCATCCGCCAAAACTCGTCCCTGATCTAAATGTAACCTAAATCGGCGCTCGTACACCTCCAACGCCTGGTGGAGGGGAGAGTAATGCTGTTGACTTGCACCTAATTGCAGAACGCTCGGTCCCGCCTCCGTGGGTAGAGTAATGTCCATTGGGGTCAATACGCATGGTGGTGGGTCCGGGGCTTGTTGAGAAAGGGCTTGCTTGGAGAAGAGAAAGAGGCGTTTCGCTCCAGTGGATTCGGTCGTGGATAATAACTCCTTGTTTGACTCTGATGGGTCATCCTCTATGTCTCCGAGACGCAACGAATTCAACATTTCTTCGGATTGTAAAATAGCGTCTTTAGGTACCTTGTATGGCGGACCTAACAATAGAATTTGATCTGATGGTGGCATAGCTGCAGCTAAATGGCGTCGAATGTTTGCAACACTTCACATGTACAATAAAAACGAGTAATGGAAAAAAGAGCAAACGAGGATTAGAAAGTATCTTTTCGAAACAGAAGAATCCGTCGAACAAGAGCGATAGCAACCAGTTCCACACAACACATTCTTCACACCGGTAGGTGAATAGTTCATTAACCATGGGCAGCGAAAATGTTTCCTTTAATTCCAACCAACAGTTCAAACGGACAGGAACTGTCTCATTAACAAGGACATGTTTCACGAACGAAGAAACCCGGAGAGAAAGAACAACCTGAACTCACGTTAATTCGGCAGGATGAAGCGCAACATTGTAACAAGCTCCCGTGCTAGCTGATAAAACACGAATGTTGCGTGTTTGAGGATTGTTCGATGCCATGGTTCTTGCCAAGGAACGACAATGGCAGCCCTCGGAGCAACTCGACCCCCGTTTTTGTTCGTTGTGTTCGATTTAATGTGTTTTCCCTTGACTGTTTTCTCTGTACCGGTACAAGTACGTCGTACGGAGTATAGTGTCTCAGAATCAAGAACAACAACTCCAGAGAGCTCGAGATGAAAAGAACCTTCGGCGACAAAATCGATCGCAATCCTATTCTTCGTTGCGTACCAGGTACTGTAAATCTACTACAGTGTAGAAGCACGTTCGGAGTATTCCAGTACTGTACACTGTACACCCGTACATAACATCTATAGTAGCTACAGTGCTCCATAATATTTTAATGTGATTGCAAGGATTTTAATATACTACTAAGTGGGTGCCTCACATTTGATCGGAGTGTCTACTACAGGAAACTGGACGTACAGTACCCCCAACCTGGTCGTACTCCGTATCACTACTTTTTCCCCTACAGTATGCAGTACCATGGTACCCACGTAGGAAACTTCATGAAGTACAGTACCAGGTACCAGGTACCTGGTACTTATCATGCCCCAGTATTGCAGTTCATCGCACGGTATATTTTACAGTAGCATTTGTCAAGCAACCTGTTCACAGCAAATTCAATGAGTATTCCATCCAGTAACTTTGAATTCGTACAGTATTGTAGTTCAGTAACGTAACACACTGTCGTTTCAACATAAATTACCGTCCGTTTATGTACTGTAGACCTGTAGTACATGTAATCCACGTAACAGTGCAACATTTGATCCAGTACCCCAGAGTGGTCATACTCCGTAACAGACGCACGCACGCACACACGCACACACGCACACAATTAATTTATAATATAGTAGGATATGTATACGGGGGCCGCACAACAATCGAGCTCTGGCCATGACTGAAGTACTTTACTGGAGTACTGTTTCTACGTATTACACGTACGGCGTATTCATACTTCGAGTACGGCGTTTCTATTCATAGAGAGAATAGGAAGAGATTTGTAGGTCGAAAGGACAGCTCTATAATTTAATTTGTATTCGGAGTATAATATATATATATCAACGAGTCACACCATTTTACTCCAGTAACCCTACGGTACTCTACTAGTACTATAGTTTCATAGAGCATTCTCGGAGCTCGTAGGCTTATGTCTATGCATTTCCAACACGTGTCATCCTGACTCAACTTCAATCTTCAAACGGTACAGTATTTGATGGACTCTGTATGCATAGAGGGATACTCCAAGTAGTCGCACGTGTAGGAGTACAGTACCCCATTACCACTCCATTGCAAGTTTCACCCATGCCGCAACTGCGCCAAATTTCACTCCAAGCTAAATGGTCAAATGGTGCAACTCGTGGCAATGAGTGACTGATCGGCAGCAAAAGCGTGATCTATCCTCAACAATGGATCACCTCTCTCTCAGTGAAGTCGCACAAAGTGCATTGGATGCACCTTCTGACCAAGGGCTTCGAGTTCCCTGTTACTGCGAAGAAAATGCGTATCGACTGGTGACCCGCAAACTGACCCAGCTTGGATCCAAAGCCGCTGCCGTCACGGGTCCCTCATACTTTGTTGTCTTCGTGTCCAACGAGTCGAAATGTGTTCCTATGTTTCACCAGCTAGCGTCGAAGACGCCAACATCGGCGTGCTTATGGGACTATCATGTGATTGTGGTACAGTCGCATGGTTCCGATGATGGACCACAAATCCTCGATATAGACAGCCGACTGCCATATCCCTGTCCACTTGACATGTATGTGCACTGTACATTCCCCAAAGACGTTCCTTCTAACTATGCACCCTTATTTCGAGTGGTTAGGGCCGAGGCTTACCTTAAACACTTTTCCAGCGATCGCAGCCACATGCGGAATGAGGACGGAACTTGGATTGCGCCGCCCCCCACCTATGAGTGCATTCTTCGCGCGGGATCTTCAAATCTTGATCAGTATCGCAACATGATTTGGAAAAAATCCGATCCGATCGACGAGCACTCGCTCGATACTCCGTATGGCACCGTGTTGAATCGAGACCAATTTCTGGATCTAGTTCGGAGTGTCTGCAAGGATGCGACGCAAGGCGGGAACGAGCGACGATTTGGGACGTCAGCTGACTGTTCCTGACTTCATTAGCGAAGGCGATAGATGTGCTTTCCAATTTGATCTCTGTAGAGTACTGCCGTATGGATAGAGAGGAGAAGAACCATGCCGGTATAAGGAAATCACTTCGAGTTGGGACTTGGGACTCTGGGCGCCAGATTACTGCGCAGAGTACTGGAATAGTAATACCAGTACGTTAATCTGGAACAATATCAGTACTGGGTACTGGGTGATAGGGTACTTGTACTCTTGTACTGGAGTACATGCTACAGTACAAGGGGCGAATTACTGACCACTGCTCTACTGTAGAGAGTACAATTAGTAGTAGAGCGTCATAACTCGTAACAAAGTTGTGAGCGCGGGAAATAAGAATTTGGCGCACCCAAGGATGCCGACACCGCATTGTCACGCTTTGAACAAGAATCGAGACTATTGATCTCCTTTCTCGTGCGAGGGTCTCCTGTCGCTGTGTCTGTTACTGTACCATATTTGACTTCAGGAACTGTTCTTGAATATCTTTCCTTCCAGATTGGTTTTCTGGGTAGAGTAATGCCACGAGAAATCATCACATTGCAAGTTGGCCAATGCGGCAACCAGATTGGCGGTGAATTTGGAAACAGCTTTGTCTTGAGCATGGGATTACCCCCGATGGCACGCTGTTGGATCCATCTATAATTTCGGATGATCGAAAAGATGTCTTTTTCTATCAAAGTGACGACGATCGCTACGTGCCTCGTGCCCTACTCATTGATCTGGAACCGCGCGTCGTCAACAAACTCGCGCACCAAGGGGCCTACCGGAATCTTTTCAATCCAGAAAATTTGTTCATTGCCAAGGACGGAGGGGGTGCTGGTAACAATTGGGCAAGTGGATTTAGACAGGGGGAAGAACATTCGGAACAAGTTGTGGACATGATTGATCGGGAGGCTGACAACAGTGACTCGTTGGAAGGTTTCGTGCTAACTCACTCGATTGCTGGGGGGACAGGAAGTGGGATGGGCTCCTATCTTTTGGAAAAACTACAAGATCATTTTCCTAAAAAATTGGTGACGACCTATTCTGTCTTTCCAAACTGGGACCAAAGCCAGTCTGATGTTGTCGTGCAACCGTACAATTCGGTTCTGACGCTGAAACGGTTGACTCTTCATGCAGATGCAGTAGTTGTTCTGGACAACACGGCGTTGAATCGCATTGCGGAGGAACGCTTGAGAATCCAGAACCCCTCAGTAGATCACATCAACAGCCTCGTTGCCACTATCATGGCAGCGTCAACAACGACGCTTCGCTACCCTGGTTACATGAACAACGATTTGATAGGTCTCTTGGCGTCCTTGATTCCTACCCCTCGGTGTCACTTCCTCATGTCAGGCTACACACCACTCACTGTCGCGGATGCAGCTCCACCAACGATTCGCAAGACCACTGTTTTAGATGTCATGAGACGTCTCTCGCAACCCAAAAACATTATGGTTTCAGCAGACACTAGATCTGGTTGTTACATTTCCATGCTCAACATTATTCAGGGAAATGATGTAGATCCGACGCAAATACACAAAGCTTTGCAAAGAATACGAGAGCGACAGCTTATCAAGTTCATTCCTTGGGGACCAGCATCGATTCAAGTTGCCTTGGCGCGTAAATCGCCCTATCTTGAGACTTCACACAAAGTGAGCGGCTTCCTGCTGGCAAACCATACTTCAATGGCAGAGCTCTTTGATCGGCTACTCCACCAATACGATGTAATTCGCAAACGAAACGCGTTTGTAGATGTGTATAAGCGCGAACCAATGTTTGCGGACAGTTTGGACGAGTTTGATGATTCGCGCGAGACAGTGCAGCAACTTGTGCACGAATACCAGGCATGTGAACGAGCAGACTATGCAAACTTTGGAATCAAGTAGCACGGAGCATGACATGTTGCTATAGTCTGCTGCTGGTACAGGTTTGCCATCCAGACAAACGATAAAATGTAATAAACGCCTCGCATGCAACAGGTCATTCGTTCAATACTTGTCAAATATAAGGCCGAAGACTCCGCGGCGACTTCGCTTGCTTTCGTCGTCGCTTTCATCGCTACTCTCACTACCACGTTTGCCATCCTTACTCTCATCGTCACTGTCAACCTCGCTTTCGCCACTACCAGAACCACTATCATCCTCGTCGCTAGATGAGGTATGTCCATCCGCATCAGAGAATGAATCTTCATCTTCCATGAAATGAGTGTAACGACGCCTTTCTATGATCATGTCGTCGTCATTGAGGACATCGTCTTCCAACATGGTGGGACCACAAAGGCCACCCATGCGACGCGCCTCGCCTTGACGCGAGTCGCCGTCAAGCGATCTATTGGCATCATCATCATCATCAAATTGAGTTGCCGGCGTTGTCGCCTTGCGGGTCCAAAAGGATTGCACCCACACATTCCAGCTTTCCATCATGTTTGACGCTGAGAATAACTCCAATTCTTTCATCTTTTGGTTGTGTTCCCGTCGCAACGCAGCTTCACTTGCAGTCGTTTCGTCGGACTTGACTGTATCAGGCGACATGACTGACATGTTATCACCGGACATGCTTCTCACATCTCGTAGGGAATGAACAATAATCTTGGCTTCGTGAGCATACTGTTGGCCTAATTCAACACCTCTGCCGCAAGCCATTGGACCAAACAAATCCGTGGCACCAAAGAGCTCAAATTCCTTCCATTTTCTTCTATGCTCATCCCGCTCAACCTTCTCGCTGAACGAGGTATGTATGGTTTGAATAGTATCGTCTTCATCCCACACGGGAGGGCTGTACGCCTCGTTTTCGGAAGTCTTCTTCTTGGAGCTAGGTTGTCTACGCTCTGGATTCAGCACAATTGACGCGTCACTCTCAGAGTCGTGACTTTCTATTTCAGATGCCTCTGAATTTAACTTCAGGCGGATCAATTCAGATAAACGTCGGGATTCTGCAGCATAGCGATACGACTTTCGAGCCAACGCTTCAACAACACGCGCGTCCTTCTTGGCGTGCCCTTTCTCGCCACCCATAGCCGTGGCTTGTTCAAGAAGCCGCTTGGCTTTTTTCTTGTACCGTCTAGCCCGCTTAATAAGAATGGCAGGATCATCAGAATCTCCAGGAAGGCTCTTCGGCTTTTTCGTGTTGCGATGCCGGACGGTAGGAGTATCAATCGACTGGACATCTGGGTCTCGAAGGGTTGCAGACGGTGCAGCTGGCGAGGTAGTCTCAACAGTGCTTGGAACACGAGACGGCTTTGTTTTTCGGAAAAAAGTCTTCATGAACCCAACTCCTTGAGTGGCTCTTGGCGAGCGATTGCGCGCAACCTTCCCTTTACTTGAATCTTCGGGCTTGTCCTCTTCAGACATTTCAGATCCAGTGGTCATGGTCCCTCCCGGCGAAATCTCCTCCTTGCGTGTGTTCGTTCGTTTCGTTGGCGTCGACTGCATCGCAAACGAAGCGCCGTGACGATCTTGATTCGCATCAAGCATGGCTGATTTGTTTCGGCGCGCCTTTTCAACGCCGTCCTTCATAACTTTACTACGACTCTTCTTCTTCCCGGAATGTCGGTGACGTGCAGCACCGGGTTCAACAGCGTGATGACCCCTCTGTGCCTTTCCTTTCTGCCGTTCCTCTCGTAGCGCGATGGTCAGAGCATCGGATGAACCAGAGGTCCCTATAGCCTCCATAGTATTCACGGGAATGGCGGCTGTGAATGCTTCCGCGTTGTTGGAACGAGAGTCGAGGGTGAATTTCGATGGGAGTGCATTTTTTAAGCTTTGCCCAATTTCTTTTGCTTTATTGCTTCCTACAAGAGTGCATATAATTTATATCGCGACATGGGTTCTGTACTTGATACGTAGACTCAAACATACATAAGAAACATTTCTCCGTTGAGTCACTGAAATTGAGGGTTTGAGGGATTTCAAAAATTTCGAACAAGATTCAATTTTCATTGAATGCAATCTGATGAAGTTGAGCTGTTTAGCTACGTTTACTACATCACGAACCGTCATTTACCGGATATATTTTACAGGATTTTCATGTAGTATGACCTAGCTAGTACTCTGAGCTCTGAGTACCTTGCTACTACCGGTAGAGTGTACTCCAGTATGGCATATCATACAGTACGAGTACGAGGTACATACCCTACAGCCTACAGTACTAGTACTGTTTGTTGGAAAAGGTGGACGCAAAGCATGTGTCCCTTCTCTGTGTCCGCACCGTCCTACTCGGAGTACGCTTTGGTCGAGTAGGATGATTTCAAATTGCAACTCTGAAGAGTCTGGCCCGGCAAGCACACATCAGGGTATTAAATTCATTGCAGATGTCAGCAAAATGACACTCACACCAGCATATTCAGTGTTGTGCCAGTCCTTTTCTAGACTGAAACATTTCCTCCTCCGTCTGGCAGCATGCATTTTTGCTTCAAGCACCATTACACTTGATTTGCCTGACCTTCCTGAAATCTCAAGCACCTGCACTGAATGAGCACTTCAATAGCATGTTCTACTACCTTCTAATATCTCAGCGCTACTACAAGTATTGAAACACATCAAGGACCAACTGTTGCCGCCTTCAATGATCACTCCACATTCTTTGTGCTCATGCAAGGCTATGCATTGTGGACTGTCCATTAAGCTAGTCAAAGTACCATTGAAAAGTTGGAAGCAACTTGAAGAGGTGCTGGCATTGGTGTGCTCATTGCTGCTATGCAAGCATCATCCGACATGCAAATTTTGATGTTGCATATTGGCTGATATGATTTTTGAACTGGCATTGTTCTAACTGATGGGCATAATGTGCTGTATGCTGACCACTGGTTGAATAATTGTTAGTATTGTCAACAATTGCATGGTTTTGAAGAATGTCCTTCGCATTTGCCATCGGAAAGTTATGATTATTCATCCAACCTCACCAAACCGAACAAACGGTTATTTCTCAGCCATTCATTGCTGGCTACAATTCTTGGAGCTCGTCTTTTCGCTTCCTTTGACACTATGGGAAATGTTCCAATGACTGTATCATTACATGCAATTCGCTGTTGTGCCATTCCTTTCTAGGCATCAGGGTGCCATTCTAGTCGGAAATGAAAAAAACAGAAAACCCTTATGTCATTGTACTCGAGTACTGTCCATCAATTATAGTAGCGTTCGACATTAAGATATATACGTGTATGAATGATGTGTAAATCATCTCATAATCGATCGCTTGGCACCATCCATCTTTCTCTATGCAACTTACATTCCGTAATCTGGTTTGCGACTTCGGCAAATACAAAGAAAAGTGAATTCGTTGTCGACGATGGCACCCAGAAGGCAGGCATTATGCATCACAACCTCGAAACCAACAGCTTCGTTGACGCCCGGAGGTGGTGGAGGCGCCGTCACGTTAGTTTGCCCTCAAACTGGCTCGATCCTTTCATCACTGCGAGCGTCTGGTGACAACTCAAGTAAATCCCTCCTCGGCATGTCGTCCATCTCTCTATTTCCTCCACAATTTGGATCCCGCAATAATTCTCTCGTGATGGCTTATGGAGGAACAGTGTCAAGAAAGGACGACACGTACGGCATGCTATTGACACTTAGAAACGTGTCCTCCCCTCCGATTCTAAACTGGAAGTGCCGACTGCCCGAGGCCCAGCTGTCGGCTGGACTATTGGTATCTCCCTGTGGTTACTACATCGTCGGCGGCTCGCATTCAGGAAACTTATTTGTGTGGTCGGCTTTAAGTGGAAGTTTTCTACGGACCGTCAAGGCGCACTACCGACCGGTCACGACAATGGTGTGGAGCGATTGCGAATCCTACCTTGTGACAGGCGGTGCTGACGGGATGGTGCACGTGTTCTCCCTAATGGATTTGGTGGAACGAGGTGAAAGTCGAACCATATCTCCAGTTCGAACGTGGTCATCCCACCATTTGCCCGTGACGGCATTGCAAGTTATCGGAGCAAGTCGCATCGTGTCGGCATCGGAGGATGGTCAACTGGTTCTCATGGAGATTTTTTCAGAAACAACGCTCGCAAAGATCCAGACATCCACAGGAATTCAATGCCTGGCATTTCATGATGGTCGTCTTTACGCTGGATCAGTGCAGGGTACTATATTCACTGTTGATTTCGACGTTTACGCTGCGCATCAGACTGCGCAGCTCGGTGCCACTGTGAAACGACGCAAGGTATCGGAAACGACTGAGGACAAAGTGTTTGAGCTGGATAGTAGTGACTGCTACAAGTCTGAATTACGAGGACATGAGAAGAGCGTCACCGCACTTGCTATCCTTGTCGAGGACGGGGTCTATCTCATCAGTGGGGACAGCGGTGGAACGCTACGCGTGTGGGACCTGGAATCGCGGGGGTGCGTGAGAGTTATCATGCCATGGTCCTTCTCGACTCGAACAACATTCGCGTCAGACAGTGAGGCTGCAAAGAGTAGCGGGTCACATCCGGTCACTTCAATCTTGGTCGTTCCGCGAGGCGATGACTCCTCCGAACAGGCCGAGATGGGAGCCTTTGGTGCTTCCGCTTCTGCGAAGGAATCCAAAGCAAATAGTATCGTCAATCTCGTTACACCGCTAAATCGCTTTCCAGATCAAATTGATGAAGGCAATGTCAAGTTGGCATGGGCCCCTGCACCATTTTTACGACCGAAACGAAGTAAGGACTCGTTGGCGTACGAGCCACTCGATTCACGACTTGCTGTTCGTCATGAAGAACGCATCTAATGGACAATGGGCAGTGATGATGCCGACGAATCAGAACAACTTGTGCACATCTGCGCCACGAATGGATCGATGCTCGTCCAATGAGCCGTTCTTCGGAAACATTTAAGCAGCTCGAAACGCCAATAGTGGAAAAACGTAGATGAAACAATCGTTTTTCGTGATCCACCACAGTACTTGAAGGTAGAGCTGTGTCAACTACTACGAGAGCATGGTAGACATGGAACTATATAGTTAGGACGGGTACGTCTTCGTCCCGCTTGTCCAATTTCGACCTATGTAGCACGTGGTGTGGACTCTCCATACACAATCAAACACTCCATACTCCCTGCCCAGCCGACAGGTGTCGGAACACTTGAACACGCATCATGATCGTAATGAGACACATCGCAAAGAACGAGGACACCCAGTCAAGGAGCAAAATCAAACGCATTCACCACTTTTTAGAGACCTTTGCCCAAATCCTCCCTTTTGTTTTTTTCCTTTCTTCTCCAATAGCGCAATTTGGACATGATCAAATCATAGGTCCACTTCAAATTGAGCCCGACGAAGCACGTTTGTAGGACAACACAAATGAGGAATATATTGAATCGCGTCCCTACCAATGCAGTGCGTTGAATATGGCGAGAGACAAGCTCAATCCAGAGGCTGGGATAGATGATGCATCGGATGATGATCCAGGTGGTGTAGAAACAGATGGAAATGAGCTTGATTCGGATGGAAATGATGGGAGGCAGGTCAATGGTCCATGGAGGGAAGCCTTGCTTGTTGAAGACACGTCGTGCAATCAGGAACCAGGTGTTGACTTCAACAGTGAGCAAGGCACCCATCATGAAGCGCAAATCGGGATAGAAAAAGGGGATCATCATGTATAAGATGGTAGCAATGTGATGTTGAATGATGGTCATGGGAGATCGCACGCAGCATGGGATAAGAAGCAACCACAACAAGTCCGAAATAAAATAGGCTTGGGTGTAGTAGAAGAAAACGTTAAACCACTCTCCAGTCCAAGCCGCTTCTGGATTTTTGCCTGCAGGCATATCAAGCAGCATATCCCAATTCCAGTTCATTATGTTGAGGACGACAACAGGGATCTGTCATTGACGTTTTGGAGTGAGTTCAATTATTGTAAGTTTGGCCCATTCTAATTCAACGTCATGGCAAGGACCCTCTTGTGACACGTACCAAAACCACGAGATTGAAAAAATCATGCGCATCTCTTGGCCAATCTTCATCTTGTTTTGGCACTCCAGGAAGAATCACAGTACGGGTCTCATCCACACGATAGTGCTCCTCGATCAGCGAACGTCGGACCAAA
>JAKSYS010000750.1:0-27755 GCA_022925895.1 Fragilaria crotonensis | reverse complement strand
CTGGACGAGGCGGTGCCGGAGGCGCGTCGTCAAACGAGACGTCAAAGTCAGCTGCCGCCTCGCGTTGAAGCAATGGATGGCCAGTTTGACATGTTGTTTGCGCACTGCTCCCTCGACGTAAGGCGGAAAACCAATGCCGAACGTTGTCAACGTCTTCCATGACATTTGAGTGCATGGAATACACCATCAACGCGTCGTAGTTGCGACGGTAAAAATCGCGGAACCAGTCTGCCTGAAACGCCATCTTATCTAGCTCTAGGACACGAGTACAGGCTTGAAACGACTCCTGGTAGGCACTGACAGCAATCGAGTATGCCTTACTCTTCTTGGTATCTTGTTCGTCTCTGATGAGGTTGTCCATGACATTATGGCCCAATTGATCAGCCTCAAGAATCTTTTGCCTTGCATAATCAATTGCTGCGGTCAGCTTTGTTGGCTTTCGTCCAACGGGTGCTAACGAGTGGGTGAGCTCAGGACCCAGGTCGTTCATCGAATCGCGTTGCTCTCGCGTTTGTGGTAACGGGTCACTTTCGATGTATTGTCTATCGCGCTGGATATGAGACTTCAATGCCATATAACATTCGGCGTCTTCAAGAATACTCTTGGATACTGAGAATAGCGCTTCATAGTAACTCTGCCGGGCCCATCTTCCTCCCGCCATGTAGTCATCCCGTCGAGGGACTTTAAAGCCAGGCAACCACGATTCGAGTAGAGCATGCATGTCGAGCCTATTGATCGGTGTAAACGAGCTTTGGTCTAGTTCGAGCAGCGCCATTAAGGCGGAAGTTAGCCCTCGCGGAGATCCTTGCCCACCGTGAATGCCTATTTCAGCAAGGACGGCAACGGCGAAACTCCTTGGTTGAGTGGCAATGAGATCCAAGAGCATTCTTTGGTTAAGCTGAACAACGGTTGATGATTTCATTGCAGATGTAAGTCCAGCCTGGAGCAAGATCGCAACATCAGCCGGTCCAAGCAAAGAGTCACCCAGTTCATAAGGGGTGACATCCGATACAGGGTCTCGAGAGGTATCGCCTGAGAATTCGAGAAAAAGGTTGTCTGGCAGGACAGATACGGACTTGTCGTCTGCGAAATTCGCATGTGATGCCACACGTCCAGCAGGAGTCACAATATAATCCCCCTCAGCATCCTCTGTAATTTCACCAAGTTGCGACGATTGGGGTGCTTGCATTCGACGACGACGAAGAACGGAAAGAGTCGACACCTTTCTCGAGTTGACAGTAGGCGACGACCATTGTCGAGAAATACGACGCTTGTCTCCGCTACGTGAGCGAGTGACTCTTAGGCTTGCACGAGTAGCCTCGCCGAGGAAGACCGACACCAGAAAACTCTGGGGCAGAAATGAGAGACCTCCGTAGGATTCTGAGATGTCCAAAACCTTCGTTTTCACAGCATAAACATACCTAAGCCTTCGGAGGTCTGATGGCTGCCAATCAATAGGCTTTCGCACTTGAAGGAAGTATTCGACCTGCGCTAAACTGAGATACGGGGACACGCTGCTCAGCAAGTTCGAGAATGATGGCTCAAGGGGCAACTGAAGCTTGTCATGAATGCGAGTGTACAGCAGTCGGGCTGATGGAATGTTTTGAAATCGTG
Organism: Fragilaria crotonensis; assembly: GCA_022925895.1. Classification (NCBI taxonomy): domain Eukaryota; phylum Bacillariophyta; class Fragilariophyceae; order Fragilariales; family Fragilariaceae; genus Fragilaria; species Fragilaria crotonensis. Next base: position 26,141 of record JAKSYS010000750.1, on the reverse strand, counting down.
CAGCGTGCTGAGGCAAGGCCGACAATGGAGGGACTTCGCCCTCCACAACATTTTGTGGCGGGGCCATCGGTCCTAGCATGATAGCTGCCCAGCGAACCACGCGGTCAATCTCAGGTGCCCATTCGTCGTAGGCCTCGACATGCTGACGCAAAAGTTCCTTTATCTTTACAACATCCAAGCCTTCACCGGAAGTGACTCGACGAATGATAGGCCGGACCACTTCAAGTTGGCTGATATCTCCACACATGAATAGAGACACCAATCTTGCCATCTTATGACCAGACAGAGCGTGACCAGGATCAGAAATACCTTCTTGATCGAAGATCTCTCTGGCTCGCCATACCTGCTTCAAGATGTAGCGCATTATTTTGTGGAGGTCTGTGTTGATAAGTTCCATTACTTGCAACAACTTCCCCATCGTCCTTTTGTCATGGACAACTTTCATCAGACGCTTTGCAGATTCCTCATCAGGGGAAACGAGTGCGTTGAAAAACTTCCAATCGTAGAGTCCTTCACGATCTTCACGCGAAGTTTTCGCTTTGGTGATCACTATGCCACCTACAGGCGAGACGTGGAAATTAAGCCGGCCTTGTCTAAGGGGAGCGATGAGCAGCGAAACTTGCTTTTTATTCTCATGCATGGCATCTGCTGGTGATTGACCTGGCTCGGTTGCCTGTAGGATAGGAGATAGCCCCTGGAAGTCCCAGCTCAGCTCGCACTGGGTAGTTCCCTCCAGCGACATGTCCACGACACTTTCGACAATCTTGACTGCAATTGTTGTTTCTGTTGGGATGATAACGCGCCTGTGTCCCAAAATAGCGGAAGATTCCTTGACTCTAAAGGACAGGGAAGAGTTGCGAAAGTCGATTTCGTAAGCTTCTAACGGGTTCTTGATGTTCGGTCCGGTTGTTGACATGGACGACGAAAGGGTTTGGGGCCTCAAATGGCTGGAGACTTGCCCGGTAAATGCGCCGGACAGAAGTGTTTTCAGCTTGACTCCTTCGAAAATGTCGAGCTCTGGAAATTCCTTCACAGCGGACTCGTTTTTGAGAGAGACTGCCTCAATTCCAATATCGGCAATGACTTTGATACCTTCGGACGCTGAAGGGGCAACCGATGTCCCGTCGTCAGAAGCATCGCCCTTGGTTTCAATGCCACCGATGAAGCGCACCATTACTCTGCCGCCTTCCATTTCAGGAATACATCTAGTTTGGCCGTCGTCAGAATAGCTCAAGCTCTCTGAAGGAATGTACGCATTTTGAATACCGAAAGTCATATCAACAGCTGGCAAGTGACGCAGGATATTTCTTTTCTGCCTCCATTCGCCAGGGTTGATTACAGTTCCTTGCCTTGCCGTTGCGGAACCATTCATGTATATCGACTCCAAGATTGTTGTCACCATAGTGCCTCCCCGCAGCATCGGATGCGAGGCTCCAACGCAGCACGTTACAGCATCGATTTGGCTGTCGAATACGTCGAAGGCATAGTCATACCCTAACATCCGCAAGATGTTGCTCGGACTAGTTTTCGTGCTATTCTCTTCTGGATAGAGCAACATTTCTCCAACCGATGGTGCCTCTTCCGAGGATGCCAATGCTGCCAAATGTCCATAGCTGGCCCGTTTCTCGATAGGGATGGTGTTGGAGGAAAGGACAGTGGCGAGATCTGCCTTCCAGACCGCGAGACTTCCAGCGGTCGAAAAGCTACTTCGTCCACTCTTTGCATCCTCATCATTCGTTACTGAACACTTGACGATGTTGACGCTCAAACGATCGCTGCTGACAGCTCCCTTGGCGACAAAATGAAACATCCACGGCACAAGATCGTTGGAGTCAAAGGCGGGGCACGAGGCGCCTACTGCAGCTCCAGACGTAGGGGACAGAAGCGATGGAGTGCGTTTGCTACCGTACCGCTGGTAGCTTTGATTCTCTGGACGAGTCGTCCATGAGGACAGAGAGTTCATTGACGACAAATGATCTGTCGGATCCCCCGCTGGTGCCGCAGTTGGATTAGCAGTGTCACCCACAGCGTCCTGACGCCTCATACCAGCACCAGGATCTCGTCCTGGCATTAGCTCAATGGCGAGCGACACCCCACCTGGCAATGTAAGATCCACACCCAAAGCCGGTGGAGTCGCCACAGCCTTGGCTTCAACATTCCAGCCCTCGACGAAATTCAAGGATGCTAGAGCAATGCGCTTCTCCGCAATGTTTTCACGCTTCAGTTTGGCAGATGCCAGGGGTTGGGGCGTCATGAGGAATTCCAACAAAGCATGCGGCTGTGGGATGATGAATGTTGGCAGTGTGACGCTGATGAAGGGAATCGGGATCCATCCGAAGAGCAGAACATGACCGCTGAATGAAAGCGAAAGGCGCCACTCTGGTGCATCGTCATCATTCCGTTTACCCTTGTACAGTGGAGTGATCTGGACCTTGGAGAGATATACCTGACACTTGCTTTCAATAATCCAAAGTACCTTCTCGAGAAATGAGGAAAGCGAGATGACTGTATCAATGACAAGTCGAACTATCTGAATCTGCCTTAATGTCGGTACAAATCGGTCTTCAAAAAGAGTCGGGAAATGTATCAGGGTAGGGGCCACATTCTTCAAGGACAGAGGAGGATCCAAAACGACACCTGCCTTTTTCACCATGGGCCTAGATCGCGACGTCGTCGGGCGGAGCACATCCAAGTCTTGCTCTTCGGAGAGTCCATCGCTCCCAATAGTGACGACTGCTGTGACACGACATCCTCCTTTTGGTGGTTCAATCACAAATTGCGGTCTCGAATTGTCCTTGTCAAGCGGAATTTCGTGGCGACCTTCTCTTATTCGAACACCTCCCTTAACTTGAACCGCATGTATCAAATCGGTGGTCAGTTGGTTGAAAATGAACTCGACATGTGATGAGGATAGGAGTGGCGCAAAGGAATCGGGGAGATCTTTGAGGTGTACAAACGGAGACTCGGTGGTGACCGAGTGGCCTGGAGTGTACTCCTGGTCGTCATCGGATTCTGACAATTCCACACCTGGGGTCTGCCAGGTTTCCGCCTTGGGCAGGTCAGGCGATGGGATATGAAAGTCGGCAGGATCTGTGGAAGATTGCCGACGAAAGATGGATTCCGTTACTGATCTCATGACTTCTGATGGCTTTCGCAGCCTTCGACGAGATGATACGGACTGAGAATCGGCATGGGTTGTTGCTTTTGTCGCGGTAGTATCCGACGAGGCCGGAATGCTATCATCGGGCTTGAAGAGTATCTGAAGCGCTGGCCGTCTTGGAAGTAACTTCATCGGCACTGGCTTTGGTCGAGCGAAGGCTCGCAACTGCACAAAGATTAGAGCCGTCAATAGGACTATTGCCGACGTGAGGTAGACATCCGCATGTGGCACGTGCTCCATTACAAGCCATGACACATACCCATCAATCGGTGACGGTAAACGAGAATGATGAAACGAGGAAAGGAACGATGTCATGATCGATCCTCTTTGCCAGCGTTCCTCTGACTGTTATGGATGATGATATTCCAGTGACAGCAAGTAGCTCCAGAGGTTGGGCGTCACACTCGAACCAATTGATTTCGAGTTTCAACCGTAAATTTGCAATGAGAGTGATGTCCAACTGATGCGTCGCCAAACATAGTGCGATGTCATATGAATAGGATTGGTGTCTTCCGACGTTTCCAGCATGATTCTTCCGATTGTGCCAATGCTGTATCATGCATACCAGAACCAGTACTGTATACTGTAATGGATCCTATTCCTGAATCCTGCGACCCTGCGACCCTGCCGTGCGAGCAGCCTGCGAGCTGCGAGTCTTTATTCACGGTGCACACCACACTGTGCCTTGTACACGGTGCCAGTATGTGCCATACGCACAAATACGGTCCGTACTCTGGCATTGTACCGGTACAGGTACCAGTAGTACGTTGCACTGAGCATACCTCTACGATATTGCGTCTTGCGTCTGCAAACACGTTCAACTATATTGTACCTGGTACTGGTACTCTAGCTAGTACTTGGTATGACAGGTGCTAGTTGTATAGTACTAGTCGTACGTTGTGACAAATGCTATCTACTGCTGATAGCATATATTGGTATCGCTTGGATATAGTTCCTGTCGAGCGTCCCCTCAAGAATGCGCTCTGCCACTCTAAGGAACGTTATGTTGCGCAGAATTAGATTAGCAACAACCGATGGCGCCTGGATGTTTACATCCACGAGGACTATGCCAAAAGGGCAGCAGAGTGTTCTAATTTTCGCCCCCTAACGGCTCTGCTTCCCTGGATGGGATATCCTTCTCATCATCGTCGTCCTCCATTTCTGCGATTCTGGAGCCAGCTGTTTGCTCCATGCGCAACAATCTACGAAACTCAGCATACAGCAGGATGACAGAATCCCTGTCGACATCCCTCTCCCTTGGATCGGCTTTGTCACCGATCTCGCGTCGGAAGAATCCTGGAATCCTGCTATCAAAGCGAGGCATGGACGAAATCGAAGACGCAATCTTATCAAAGTTTCTTTCCGCTCCGTCTGGAGAGTAGACAAGGCAGCGTGTCTCGCTCAAGTTGTAGACCTTGCGAAGGTAAGCCTTCAGGCGTAGCAATAAAATGAACGAAGCTGCAGTCTCGCAAAGCATTTCAAAGCGGAGTATGTCAAAGCTGCGTTTGTTCAACAATGACGCCTGCTTTGTGCGCGATGGGCGCTTCGCTTTCGCTGCGATCTCGAGGTCGTCCTGCTTGTTGTTGTCGTCGTTGACATCGACGGGAAATCCCTGATCCTGAAGGAATGCAATGATATTGTCCAGGTGCTGTGAGCCATGCAAAGCTGCCAAAGATTGTACATGGTAAATAATGAACAGGGGGTCGGTGGCTGCATTGTAGGGCAGATATGCTAACATTTCGGCTGTAAAGGCAAGGAGAGGTAGCCCAACATTGCCTTTTTTCTTCTTCTTGGAATATTCATCGGTTTCACCAGTGTCAAATAGACCCAAAAGATTCGTGAATAGACCTTGCTTTTGCTTCTTGGTGTTGCGAATGCACTCCTTGAACACCCCACTGAAGATACATTCATAGGCAGTCGCCCCGCCTTCGGTTTTTACAATCGCGGCTGTCGTTTCCTTGTCGGGATAAACACTTCTCTGAAAAGCAAATGCATTTTTTACTCCAGCGCAGATTCGCTGACGGAGCATATCTGGCCGCTTCTCACCCTCACTGATTAGAAGCTGCAAAGCCAACGCTCGAATCTCTGGAGCGGCAACGTCGCCTTGAAGGCCAAACAAGAAGGGAATGGTCTGAAATGGATTAAGAAGGCCTTGGCGGAGAAGGTGGGACAATAAGTCAACGCACGCGTACCGAATACGCTTGTTCTTGTCCTTTGTCAAGTCATGGAGTCGCTGAGAATGGCAAGTGAGCACACCACCAACCAAAGTGGCGTCACTATCCTGATCACCTGATATCTTGTTGGAAACTGTAATGCTCTGGTTGGATTCCATTTTTGCCTTAGCTTCTCCGGACTCTATGCGATGTTCCTCTGCAAGCAAGATTTCACGCCAGCAACGCAAGGCATTCAACTGGAGTTCAGGTTCAGAGTCAGGAGCCATAATGGCTTCAATCGTTCCTGCCTGTTGCATGGCAAGAAGGACCCGGGCCTTGAAATGAAGATTCCTAGCGCATTCATGGAGGAGCACTTGGTCTCAACGTCGGATGTGGCGAGATAGGTCACAAAGATCTTGTAGCAGGCCTCGACCATGGTTTGCCAAGTTACGTCCTCAGGCATGGTCAATGTTTTCTCCGGTGTTTCATCCATCCAAGACGTATCGTCATTTTCAACGGCGTGGCTCTTGCAGAGACACCCGAGAATGGACAGAGCTCTCTGGACGTTGCACTTGGTCTTCTTGTCAGCCTTCGAAAAGTCTTCAATCAAGTTCATATTCTTGTGCAAGTAGCCATAAAATGTAGTGGCGAGGTGCATTGCCTTCTCACGAAATGGATTATCGACCGCGAGTTTTGGATGACTTCCCAGTTCACATAGAGTGCGCACAGCCGAGGCGAGAGCACTACTCCCTAAACGATACGTCACGCGCACTAAGTCGTCACTAAGAGAATCCTTGGCCAGCTGGTGCATCTCTCCCTTGGACATGACGCGACAACCTCTGTAGACTATGTCACAAACTTCAGTGACAACGTTGCATTCTTGACAAGTTGAAATCCCGTTGTCAGCCTTGAGGTAGGGCAAAAGCGTGTCCACATGTCGGCGAACCTCTTGTGGGGCCACTTGAGCGATGGCACCTATGGTTCTAATGGTGGCGACGAGTTTCTGGCCAAAACGTTCCACATCATTCCCACGATTCTCTTCCAGCGTAAGCAGGCGGTCTACCAAAGCATCGACCAGACGGGCACAATGTGACGAACTGCTCCGTTTTCGCTTCTTGCGATCGGACGACTTTCGATCCCTATCTGCATCGCTGAAACCGCTGAGTAGATCCTTCAGAAGTGTCGTCAGCATGTCCTTGGATTCCGCAGCGAGAACCACATCGACCATCTGCTCCGCCGCGAGGCGACAACGAATCTCCATATTGATTCGACATTGCGGTGACTAGGCTTGTCAGGTGATGCGATTGGCGTGACGATGCTCCTCCCGCCAACATGAGTTGACTGGGATTGAATGGCAGGCTCCTCCTTGCTCTCCACAAGCAAGGCCATTCTCTTGACCGGCGATGGCACCTCAGAGTTTTCCAGCCAAAGCTCGATGAACAATTCATGTATCAAATCTCGAACCGAGTCATCCTCTTTCGGATCGGCAGCTCGCTGTAGCATCAGAGCACAGGCAGCGGCTCGTCCAGTGTAGTTGGGATTGGTCATCAAAATGTCACGAAAGATCTTGACAGTTCGTTTCTTCACACTGACACCTTCGTCAAGCAGTCGAGCCAGAAACGAGGAGTGGAAGGCATTCGCTAATTCAGGCCTGCAAACAACGAAGGACCCTACAAGCCCGACCACTGCCTCACGGACAGACTTGGCTTCGTCAGCGAATCGAGCAGATACCGCATTTTTTAGCGCAGGGTGGAGCATCAACTTCGAGTCGGCATCCACAACCTGGGACAGGGCCTTGACTGCCAGCTTACGAATCGATACAAACGCTTCGTCTGCCATGAACTGAATCAACAATCCAATCTGCCGAGGAAATGAGGCAACAAGATCAGACTTGGTGGCGGCTAGGTTATCATGAGTCGATGGTATCCATCCTTGTTCAGTAAAGATGTTGTCCCCATGTTCTTGGACGCAAGGATGTTGGCATGAGGCCGGTCCCACAGGTCGAGGAATTGTTGAGCCAAGACACCGGGATTGATTCCAGAGTCTTCCATTTTCTGCGCAGAGATCCTTGACCCACATAGCAAGCAAGAATTCCCTTGCAAACTTGAATCCCGGCGACGAGTCCGGGTTGTCAGAAAGGTGAGTCAAGACCAATTGTCGAAAGACGTGGGTCTCGATGATTGGCGGGACAGCGTCGGGGACTTTGGCACGAATGGCACGACGCGAAACGAATGCTCTGGTCTCTTCCAGCGCCATGGACTTGAGCTTGCAGTCATCGCACTGCCACTGCTTTCGTCGACCAGCGGCGAGGAGTGTGTCTCGATTCTCCCCACGCATTCGCCATGGAAAATCCGCGACACGTGTCGCAGCACACCATGAGTGAATCTACAAACGTGTACCGCCCACAAAAGCAAGAGTTCACATTATGACCCTCAGACTTGGACTTGATTTTCTTGTATCTGGCGAGCATCGAAAGAGGCCTCTCGCGCTGAGAGGCCAAGATTCCAGCCACTGATGCACTGATCTTACCTAGGATATCAAAAGCTGTGGCGAGATAGGTGGATTCTAGGGTGGAAGCAGGGTTACGAGATGTCGACGACGTCTTGGCTGAAGAACTAGCTTTGAAGATATCATTGGCGAGACCGCGAGACAGCGTCAAGAGAAGCATTTCAGCCGCCGGGTGCTCGGGAAGTAGTTGCATGACGAGACAATCATCAACGAGATTGGAGAGAATGGGCCGAAACTCCGATGCTCCACCGTCTTCGCCCTTGCGAGAACATCGCTGCAGGATTTGGGCGACCAGCTGGTCGCAAAACCCTTGACATTCAACTAGTCCAGAGTTGAGCTTCGCTGCAGCCAGTCTCGTATTGCTACCCTGAACCGTCAAGGTGCTGCCTTCGACATCGTCTCCTTGCTCGGTGCAAGAGGGAAAAGTGACACAGCTTTGTATCAGAGAGACAATCAAGACCGACATCGCTTGGATACAGGGTTGCGGGTCACTCTCACCTCCAGAAGAGCGTTTGAAACGAGGTGAAAACGGTGGCGGTGACGGCACAGGAAACGTTCGCTGCGATTTCTTAGAAGAGGGTAGTTGCAACAGTACTGGAAACAGATCTTCCGTGAGAATCGTCCGATGCTTTGGATGGCGTCGGGATATGGCTGTCACAAGTCCGATTGATGTGATATGGAGCAAATGACATTGATCATTGCCTTGGTACGGATCAATGCCAAAGACGGACATGGCGGCTGACGATAGTGTCAACAGTGGTTGATCATCCATCTGCACGGCGTAAATTAGCTTCTCCATTGCTTCAAAGAGTTGAATAAGCAGGGGGATCGAGGCAGTAATAAGCTTGTATACTTCTTTGAGTTCCTTTAGAATTCCTTGATTAACCGCAGCACCACTGGATCGCCGTCGCTTCTTGGGCGTCGGTGTTGTTGTCTCGTTTGAGGTCGAATGCTTCGAGTGTTCCAGCATTGGGAGATGACCAGTGTTGGTCAGCATCGGAGTGACATTCTTGGTGAGGTGATATCGCAGCAGCAAGATACATGACTCGATACAATCTTCACTGACAAGACGACGATCCATATCCGGCGTGGACATGATGGCCAGGAGGATGTTAGCGGATTCTAAACCATTTCGAAGGATCAAATATCTCAAGACCCTGACCGACCGAAGCCGTCGCTTGAAAATTCGATGCTCCTTGAGCCACTTCAGAGTACACGCAATTCATCGAACAAAGAAGCGAATGGAACATTAGTATGCGACTCGAAAACTTGCCACCAACAGCTTTGTGTCCGGGATGGAAGATGTACCTACCTCTTCCACCATGGCAGATTTCGATTTTACGTTTCTTTTCACTCCTCCGTCATCACTTTTCGACATTAATCTATGAACCTCCCGAATAAGATCAACGCTAGACGCAGAACTGACATGAACTTCCAACATCGTCGATACTTGGAGTAAGAGTTCTTGATCCAATTGGTTGAAACCGCTGGAATTGTTGCCAGCGATTTCCGCGCAAAGCATGGACAGTTTCGAGATATCGGTCGACGTCAAGGGACCCCCAAGCGTATCATTGACAGGCTGTCGTCGCGTTGGTTGTCCGCTGTGCGTCGTTTCAAATTTCGGCCGACCTCCTGCCGCCGCTTCCAATTGTGCAGCGCGCTCATCCTGACGGGCTTCGACCGCGGTCACAACGCTCTCCAACACGTCAGTCCACCTTTCGACCTTCACTCTTGAGGAACTACGGGAAATAGTAGTCTCCTCTGTAGATGTCTGCATATTGACAGTAAATAGCTTCGATGAAGATGTTATGACTGAGGTGACGAAATGAGAGTGAGGTGCAAGATCTGTTCCCACAATTTTCAAGCATTGAGGCGCAGGTTCAAAAGTGGAAGCTGCCTTCATATTCAAAACCCCTGTACATGTACTGAGTACGATGACTACTGTACTCCAATTAGCACTGGTAGTGGTGAATAGAGAGCGTAACGGTATAATACGCCTCTATGTAGAGTACAATGCACCAGTACAGTACAGATTGTAACTACAGCAAACCATACACATGACACTCTAGACACATGACACATGACTATATTTGTCAAGATGTACTGTGCTACAAGTACTGCTCAAGATGCGTCGAGTAATACTGTGTCATCCGGACACTACTCGAACAACGACAGTACACCAGTATCTAGTATCTGTTCCGGTGATCACGGCAGTGTTGATGGTTGGACTGTAATCCAGGCCAAGGCTAAAGCAAAGAAGACTAAAGAAGCTCCACACAGAAGGAAGACTGAAGAGTCTATTATTGGTGTGAATGGGATTCACAAGGTGGTGAATGGGAATGCAATTGCAGCTGATGGGATTGGAGTCTAGAAATAGAGACTAACAGTAAAGCTCACAATACAGATAAAGGAAATTCAATACGGTTGTAATATCGCACTGGCTAGTGTTATACTGTATCAAGGATTATTTAACACGTTTATAAACGGTCAGTTTATATTTTGAAGTCTCAAGCAACATGGTCGACGAACAGTCTGAGTCCGGGTATGGTACTACTGTTCGTGTGTTTGCGTTTGATGGCCAAGTACCGCTCCTGGGAAGACGCTTGCGCTTGCCGGGTCGAGGGGTTTTCACTTGCACTAACTAAAGCAGCTACCGGGTACACTGTGGAAGAGTATGAGTACGGCGAGGTTGAGGTGCCCATGGATGTCACTGGTGGCGCGGCTACCGCTGCAACGACACGTCCAACGACAGCTGCGGAGAACCGCAAGTACCTCGCGAAGGCTACAGCTTGACATATTTGGCTGCAAGTTGCACCGGTACAGCCTACATCTAATTGAGAGGAAGGTGATCCGTTTAAGGCTTGGGCCATACTTCAGGAGAAGTACTGTGCCACTGACGCGGAAGAGAATTACCCTGAACTGGATAGAGCATCAGCGATTGCTTGATGGCAGCAAAGGATCCGAACTCTGGTTCAATGACTTTGACCACTTGAACATGAGGCTCGCGAGAATCAGCTTGAAGTATGAGAAGGACGATCTGCAAATGAAAAGTCACATGATGACGGCTATGTCGAAGGACTATGACAGCGTCATCGTCAAGTTCCTCGGTGACCTCAGCAACACGCCTCTTGCGAAGTTGCGCAAGGAAGTGGTACTCCAATTCAAGACCCTTGTCAAGGATGGTAGTGAAAGGGTTCGAATCTGTTCTAAGTGCCAGTAACCCATTTAAGGAACATGCAGGAATTGCGGCAAGATTGGCCATAAGGCACATGAGTGCAGGTCAAGGTCGAATCTACGGAGGGTCCCACGAGGAAGCCAGTACTGCGACGACGTCGATAAGTCAAATGTGACATGCTATAATTGTCAAGGGAAGGGCATTATGCGAACGAGTGTGCGAGCGCAAAGAACTTCAAGTCTGACCCTACAGCTGATATGGCAATGTTTGTCGGAGCGTCATGCGTGGATACTATGCCCGTCTACAAGGGCTATGACTATTGTGCGGATGTGGGAGACAGCTTCTTCGACAACATGTACTTTGTTTGGTCATTTGATCCTGGCCGGTGGTACTTGTACTAAGAACGATACTAAAACTGCACGCATTGAGGACACTGCGGCGGAGACTGAACCAGTTGCCATTGAGGTTGAGTTGGTTGAAGAACAGGAATCCAAATGTGACTTGGACGTTCTTGCAACTGACATGAACACCCCTATCATGGCTACCAATGAAACTACGGACAAAAATGATAAAGTCATTGTCATGCCAAGCGCTTGTGTCGGATCAGCAGTTACGCTAGGACTTGCGGAGGAATGGCTACTTGATGATGGCGGCGCTACTGGTGGCGTCGCATACGACAACAAACATACGACAGATTTGACGGATTCGAATCGTGACGTCACTATCGGAAATGGTGGCGAAGTTCCAGAAACCATGTTGAAGGACCTACCGGATGACAAGTTGACATTGGAAATGCCTGGACTTGTTGAGATCGCGGAGGATGTCCCTGCTACTATGGCTGTTACTGGTGTTGCACCGTTGGTCGCACCGATGGAGTCATTTTCTAAAATTCTGAAGTCACTTGGGCTTATTCAATGCAAGACCGATCCGTGCTGCGATGACTGCATTGCTGTTTTTACTGGACACGAGAAATGGTGGGTCACGAAGCTCAAGACTGGAATATCGGGAGGAATGACCATGCCGGAAGGAATTTCGGACATTTTGTATGATCCCCAGAACACGGAGGATGTCAAGATGTACTGTGCTACAAGTGCTGCTCAAGATGTGTCGAGTAATACTGTGTCATCCGGACACTACTCGAACAACGACAGTACACCAGTATCTAGTATCTGTTCCGGTGATCACGGCAGTGTTGATGGTTGGACTGTAATCCAGGTCAAGGCTAAAGCAAAGAAGACTAAAGAAGCTCCACACAGAAGGAAGACTGAAGAGTCTATTATTGGTGTGAATGGGATTCACAAGGTGGTGAATGGGAATGCAATTGCAGCTGATGGGATTGGAGTCTAGAAATAGAGACTAACAGTAAAGCTCACAATACAGATAAAGGAAATTCAATACGGTTGTAATATCGTACTGGCTAGTGTTATACTGTATCAAGGATTATTTAACATATATTGAGAAAACAAGAGGTTCGCCGGAGGACTGCAGTACACCGCAATGAGATGACGGTTCTCGTATCCACGACGACAGCGTCGAAGGAACTTGCGATGGTTCCATACGTTTAAAGTTTGAAGCTTACAGCCTACAGCCTCCCACTACCATCATCATGACGGAACCTCCAAGCAAACTATCGTGGTCCACCCAATTCGGATTGCACTTTGCAGCGGCGTTGATAGGGACAACTCGATTATACCAAAACGATGCCAACTCGTCGTCGTCGTCAACGTGGACATGGCCGCAGTATTGGCGTACACCTCTTCCTAAGAATGGAGCTATGCAATTTGTGGATATTCGCATTGAAGCAGACAATGATGCAAAGTCTCATAATGACAACTGTTACGGACTCGTCATTTTTATTGGTGTTCTCCAATGCACAACTGCAACAACGACGACGACGACAACTGCAGCAACACCGAGACAACAAAATTCTTATTCACGGGGCCGTTTGCGAGAAGATGCGCTTGAACGTCATTGGAATGGTTTGGGCGTTGATTTGGAAACGACGGCGCCGTGGGTTTTGGCCAAGAGTATGGCCAAGGCTTGGCATCGATTGGGTGCAAATGTCGATTTCAACTTTCCAGTAGAAGTTGTTGTTGGTGCATCGGCATTGAACGAGTCACCCAATCTCAACGATAAAATGATGCGATTCCAACTCTTGTACGAGGATGTCGATGCGTCAACCGCACTTTTGAAGTGGCTTTAGAGAGTCAATGCGAATTGGACGAGGCGACATGCAATATGATTCTTTGCAATATGGATCTCAAGCAGTGCGCCTGAACGAACGCGAGGATCTAAATTACAATGTCAATCAATTCGAAGAAGAGTTTTTGCGACACTGTCACGAGCGTGCGAAACCATTGACTGCAACGACAACTTGTGTACCCCAAATCAGTGAGGCGAGTGTTGTCACCGATCCGCTCAACTCAACCAATAGCCTTCCAGCAGCTCGCCAGCCTTCTGCAGGACAACCTAAGCGAGGTGGTTTCCGATCTTTGGGAGGAAATCGGAGAAAAAAGGCCAGGACACTCGCATATGCCAAGGATGATTAGAGCCCCAGAGGCATGTTGGACGTTGGGCGCGTGCATGTTATCATTGGTATATGTACCAATTTAGAGTCGACAAAATAAATCAAGAAGGATAATTAGGTGAGCTATTCCCTTGAAGTCCTTCGACGGTAGAAGTGGGATCAGATGGATTGTTTTTCAACTTTGATCCAGCCTCATGATAAAATGCGATGGAGTATTCGCACCGATAACGGAGCTTAGCATATTACATCAGTAGCAAGCCAGTCATTGCTGTTTTTGAATGTATCCACTTTTTCCCTTCGAAGATCCTCCGTTGATGGTGTGCATCTTGAATGCATATCATACTGTTCAAACATTACGGTACAGTAGTTTACCCGTAATACAGTAGTGTGCAGCGTACAGTGCTGAAACCAAGCCAAACACGCGAGCCCGCGAGTGGCTCCACCTCAAAGATACAGGGTCAAAAATCCCTTCGTTACGCCATAAACCCCAAATTTGTTGGCCATGGTAGTTGTTGAGACGGAGAGAGCATCGAGGAAGGTCGTGAAATTGGCAAATACAATATGGCCAGACGCTCTTCCTCATCCTCTCGAAGAGAAGATTTTTAGTGTCGTGTGCGGCAACTCCACACTCAAGTGGGCGCTCCATGATGGTGCAGGGAGGAGTTTCGTGCCAACTCTAGCCTGGTCGTAAGTCGTAGGATTGATACGGACGGCTACGAAGGCAAATGATATTGGGCGCAACTTTGTTTTTCAAGGTGTTTCATACTGTACTTCTTCATCTGACCCGTACCTTTCTCTCCCACTCTCCCAGAACGGAACCATACACAATAAATACCAACGCAAATGCAAATGGACATGAATTACCCGCAGCTGCACTTTGCCGTTACATGCCTGAGCTCGCCAGGAGCGTTGTTTTTGGCTCCGAGAACATGAATGACGGGACTAAACAACTGGCACTTGAAAAGAGTCTAAGCCGTTCCGCATCGCTCTTGACTGTCTACTTGATTTCCACCAATTCGGCTCACGCCGAAGGTGTCGCTTGGCTCTTTTCCGACATTCCATGTCGTCTCTTCGTGCTGCAACCTGACGATTTCTTTACCGAAGCGGAAGGCCGGTACGAGACCATGGGCATGGACCGATTGGCATGTATGCGTGCCGCGGGAAAGGCATGGGGATTTCCAGCCTTGGTCATTGATGGTGGAACGTCCTTGACGTATACTGCCTGCGATCGGAACGGACACATTGTCGGCGGAGGCATCACGGCAGGACTCCTTGCCAAGTTTCGAACACTGGCCAACCACTCGGAAAAGGCACCGGGGATGGTCAGCGTGCAGGATCCAGAACAAATGTTGAAAGCCGCGCAGAGTATGATTGATAAGAATGAACCATTAGGCTTCTTCTTGCGAAACACACAGGATGCTGTGGTTGCGAGTTTCTTGAAGGAAATTGGCTTTTATCTTCGTGAAGTGGTCAAAAGATATTTTGATGACGTTTATGCTAAAGGATCGAACGAAGAAGTCACGGGAAGCAACGATGAAAACGGAGTTTCTACTAGTACCGATGTTACGCGGCCACAAGGCCAACCCAATAATACAATTCCCAAAATTATCCTTACCGGCGGAGATGCGAGGATTCTTGAAAGCTTGCTCAAGGTGAATGACAATAATCTTCTTGAGAGCCGCCCCGACATCATTCCCTATGAGATTGTCGTTAACAAGCAGCTTTTTTCCCACGGAGTTGCTGCGGCGTTAATTATGAAGGCTGGGCAGTTCAAGACGACCGTGTTCCACGAGCATGACAAGAAGCTCCTGGGTTGTCGAGTGGCAAAGGAATTCAAACTGTCGGACGACGATGGTGATCGAGTATACAGAGGAACAATCGCTGCGACTATTCGGATCAAGAACAGCACGTCGAGACAGTATCTAGTGCTGTATGATGACGCTGACGCAGAGGAGATGGACGTAGTCCAGATTCATGGTAAGTGCTTGTTGTATCATTTGGTGCTCGGTGGTGTGCTGTCCGTTTACCTAGCTAATGGTCGTACACAGCCGCCTTGACGTTGTACTCGCAAGTGGGCGAGAAGCACTTAAAAACCCCTAATGATGACATTGCCAAGAAGATTGCCGTAAAGAAAGTGCTTGCCCATGACGCGGCGAGGGATTTGGAACTTAGCAACCGCAAAGTA
The DNA here is from genome assembly GCA_022925895.1 of Fragilaria crotonensis. Taxonomy (NCBI): domain Eukaryota; phylum Bacillariophyta; class Fragilariophyceae; order Fragilariales; family Fragilariaceae; genus Fragilaria; species Fragilaria crotonensis. The sequence goes on along the minus strand of JAKSYS010000750.1, from coordinate 10,433 downwards.
CAAGAACATGCCAATTCTCATCGATACGCCTCAGCCGCGATTGCTGCTTCCGCACCAAAGCCAAAGAAGACGCCAACTCCTCCTGTGGCTGCCAAACCAGTGAAGCCGACCACTCCTGTCGCCCAAGCAGTGAAGCCAACCACTCCTGCTGCCAAACCAGTGAAGCCAACTACTCCCGCGGCAACGTCGAACAAACGAAAATCGAAAGAGGCACCGACCCCCACAACCCCGAAATCAAAGAAAACCAAGGATCAGGATCCTGATGCAGACTTATCCATTGATCCGTCACGAGTTATCAATCGTCGGGTCGCCAAGTACTTTGAGGGCCAAATTTTCTTTGGTACGGTCAGCAGTTACGACCCAAGGAAGGGCTTTGGCAGATTGACTATGACGATGGGGACGAAGAAGAATTTGACAAGAATGAGCTGAAGGTGCATCTCAGATTGCGTGAATCCAATAAGGATGTGGACAAGAAGGGTACTCCTGCCAAGTAGTATTGTTAACTTTTCTGAGATTAAATCCATTACGCGTTGCAAGGGAGACACATCTTTTCATGGAAGGAGTGATGTCATGATGAACAATAGGATACCTCTAATCATCTTCGAGCTACTGATGCTATACCAGTTCTCATTTCGAATCCCATTTGGGTGAGAGGGTGTGTCACACGATCTGATTTGCGAAAAAAGAAGGTCGTGTAAGTGTGAGAAGATGATGATGTCGCAAACTTATAAAGTAAAACCAAAAAATTCAGGAGCATCACTATTCGAGATAGTACAACTTACACAAGTATCCGTGAATCAGTACATTGCCCTCACTATTCGAATTGTAGTGTTTCACTAATTCTTGCATGGAAGGGAGGGGCGATGTTCGGATCGATCGAGGGGGCGTGGGAAATGGAAGAATGGATTGCAGAAGGGTCGTTATGTGCCTTCCAATGCCCAAACTAGCAGTCAGTCCAGTCGATCGAATTCCCGCTGCAACAATCCAATTTCTCTGAGGTGTCATACATATCTGATAATCTCGATAATCCGTAGCAGGGCGAATACCGACGTATTCGCCAACATGCTGTACATTCGGATCAAGATCAGGAATGATGCGAAGGGCAAAGCCAGTAAGATCGTCCGCAACTGCAGGATCAATACGTCTATCAAATCTAGATTCTTGATCTTGTGCGGTGGGTCCAACCACAATGTGATCGTACAAGCTTGAATACAAGAATATTCCTTTTGTTCGTTGTGTCGGCACTGGTTGTATCGGGCGAGTAATGTGAGTGTAATTGTCAGCCAAAAAGACTCGATACTGTCCTCGTCGCGGAGCTGCTCGCCAATGCGGGGGGTTGACACCAGTCGTTGCGGCCTGCACCAGATCGGCAACAATGCCAGTGGCATTAACAACTGCCGTGGCACGAAGCAATTCCGGGGGATGCGCAGGCGTCAAGTGATCCTTGTCCGTCTTTCGACGCACATTCCACACGCGTTCGCCTTCGTCAAACCAAGAATTTTCCGCATCATATTCAAAATTGGTGTGGATTTGAGCCCCATTCTCTCGCGCGTGGGCTGCCAAGGCGATCGAATACAGCCATGAATCAACTACTATCTCACCAGGAATGTGCACTGCTCCAACGCACAATGGTGAGATATTAGGCTCCAAATTCCCTAACTCGTTTGCATTGAGCTTCCTTGCGTCCAAATCGCCTGCATCATGAGATTCTGCCAGTACTTTGGCGAGAGGGCAATTATACCTTTTATCTCGACCCACATTATCCCAATCCCACTGACAAACCAAGGATCCACAATCACGATATGGTATTCGATGAGTCTTGAGAAAGGGTCGAATTTGAGAAATAGAGTCTCGAATAAGCGCTCTCTCTAGTGTTCCGATTGCCGCATCGACTCCAGTACAGATTATCCCACTGTTGGCCGAACTCGCTCCTCGGAGCAAATCGGCTTCCGCTTCTACGAGTACGCACCGATATCCCTGCAAGGTTGCAGCTCGTAGGACTGCGAGTCCTACAACACCGCCTCCAATGATGAGAACATCATACACCGATTGTCTTTTCCGCGGCGGCTGGGGCTGTGGATTTTGTTGGTGTCGTGGTTGAGAGTAGTTCATCATTTGTGCACCATTTGGAGGTTGTTGTGTACGACGGGACATTCGAGGTTGTTGTTGTTGTTGTTGTTTCCGTGTATGACTGCTAGCAGACGGTGTCGGTGTGTGTGTGTTGGGGTCAAAACGAACCTGCCGAGTCGGGAGCTCGGTCGCTGGTGTTGCTGATGATGTTCTCTGTTGAGCGTTTCTATTGTTGTTGCTGCTGGTGCTGGTGGTTGTTTGAGGCGAGCGCTGCCCTCCAACGTCCCCTTGCTGTTGTTGCTGCTGCTGCTGCTGTTGAAATATTCTTAGTTGCAGAGCAACATGGTCAGGATGCTGATGCTGAGCATACCCATTGCTTAGTTGTTGCTGATAATCAGCATTGCCATTCTGGAATTTCAGTTCAGGGACGAACTGGTGTTTGTTGTCGTTGTTCAGTGGTGGTCGTCCCTGCGAAGGTATGGCATCTGGTCGCATACCATTCTGTGAGCCATGCGATGAGACTGGTTCCAAATAGGATGCTCCATCTTGTGGGGCATCGTTTTCTGGACCAAGATACGTGCGTTCCTTCTCTTGGAGCTCTGGAGAAACGCCAGATGTTGCACCGTTCGGAGCGTTCGATTGGGTTATTTGATTGTTCTGGTTCATCATCACGAGGCTCTGACTCGTCGGCGTAAAAATCTGGCACAGGCACCGGGTGCTGTGAATACAGCTCATCCGAAAATGGTGTCTGTGTCTCCGACGGCGCACTACTTCTAGGAGCAAAATCGTTCTGAGGTGCATTGGAATGCTCAATGAGCATGAAATTTGAATTCGATGTTTCATCGGACGGATATTTCGCTGGAGCATCGTTCAAACAAAGTTGACCCATCTCCCTCATGTTCAACTCAGGTGATGCGCCAACACTGCCATTGTTCGATGACATGGTTCAGATCACAGGTCTTCGGTGACAAATGTTCGCAGCACGACTGTATAGTCCTTTGATATGTTGTGTATGCTTACGAATGTGACATTTGATTGTGGGTCGTCGCCTATGACTCTTGGTCGCAGGAAAAGTCCGATTAACTGGCATTTTAACTTCGTCGTTTCTACGACTCTGCGACAGTATTCATACGACAGTTCCTACTTTACTTCATCCTACTACATTGCGCAAGTTTGAGTTGAGAGTAACGGCTACAGTACTGGAGTATGTTAACTTTGTCTATACTGCATGGTTCCTCCTTCAGTGCAGAGTGGAGAGGGTCCGATAGGTGAGAATTGAAACCTACGCTGCACTGGACTGCGATGCCATCGTTGTACTGTGCTACTGTGAGGTCATCCATCGAAATGTGAAACATGATACGCTGTACTGTCCGGTCTCTAATTAATTTCGTACGAACTACCCGAAATGTCAAGTGTCACTTGACACGTTCGACGAGTTTGTCGTTCATACGATCGAGTGCCGAATTTTACTGTAGCTTATAATTTCTCAGAACGTACTTTGTGTGAAACCTTCCTACAGTAATTTTCCTACGGTACTACGTACTATTTTCTACGATTAGAGTATCATCTCCGGTGATAGTCTCAAGTGGTTATTTTGCCCAATCTATAGGCTAACCCCCTCACGCTTCCTTCCAGGCAAGCCAATTCCTCTCTAAAGGAATTTATTGTCTCCTTTCCAAGGACTCAAGTTGATCCTTTCCAAGGATCTGTTTCCCGATTGCTCCGCAATCGTCTACGCTGCAGCCCAAGTCAACGCCGTTGACTACTCTACGGTTTCCAACCTACAAGCAAGTCTCTCCGAGCGCCTAAGTTACCAACTAGGCTACCTATTTTATCTAAAAGCACGCCGTGCTTTGCTTTCCTAAGACCTTTCCAAGCTCGCCCTTCGTTCCATACTCTCCGAGATGGCGTCTCCGACACCAACTTCTGACCCCGTCACCGCGTCCCCGACGCCACCTGTCTCCGACCCTATCGTCGCCTCCGATAGGCCCGATAAGCCCATTATGGGCAACATTGTCTCCCTTTCCAGGGACGATTGGTCCGCTTGGACTGGCGGTAAGCCAGCTCCTGGTTGGGTCGGCCTCGATCCGAGCGCCGCCGACGACATCACGTCACCAAATCAACTCCGCCCTGTCCATGCCTCCGCCTCACAAAAGGGGTACAACTTTCGTCGTACCGGCATGACGACTCTATTTACCCAAGCGAGCAGTCTCGTCGACTTCCAGAACGCCGTTTGGGACCATCTCGTTGATTGTGGGATGGATACCATCGCTTACCTCCCCGATCCCGAAAGCTCCTCCGTGATGACGAATGTCGTCAGGAGTCACTCTCGTTACACCGTCGCGACAGCGAAGACTCTAAGCTCCCAGCAGATTCTCCGTTACGACAAGTACGACAAGTCGAACGACCTCGCCGCCACCAAGTTCCTTCTCTCGTCTCTCGATCCCGCTCTCATGAGCAAGATCAAAGAGAAGATGGACGACGACGACTCGTTTCACGTCGTCTGGCTTCAGCTGATCAAGACGATCCAATCCACGTCGATCGAGCGCTTCGAAGACTTGAAGGCCGCAATCAAGGCTCGCCACCCGTCCCAGTATGCCGGCGAAAACCTTGAAGCCCTCGCCGCCGATTATCGCAAGGACGCACGTGAGCTTACGACGGCAGGTCAGTACGACCACAACCTGACGCTCACGATGCTCAAGACCTTTCTTCTGGCCGGCGGAGCCGGAAACGAAGACTTCCGCTTTCCTCTTCGTTCGACGAAGCAGCGACTTGATCAGGCGCTCCTTGACATTGGGTACAAGGAAAAGTCAGGCGCCCATGCTCACATGGTCGCCGAGAAATTGACGTTCCAAGATATTTGTCGCCAAGCTGAAGACGCGTACCGTACGCAATTTGACAGAAAGGAATGGCCTCCAGCGAGTCATGCACCTGATGTCCGAGCTCCGTCTGCGACGTTTGGTAATGTCGCAACTGCCCCGCAGGTATCTCCCGAGCCGAGGTACTTACGTTGATTCAGTCCCAGGCATCCGGGACCGAAACGACAACGAAGGGCAATTGCCACAAGTGTGGAAAACCCGGTCATTGGGCGAACAAGTGTCCGGAGCTCAATCGTAAGTCCGGATCGTCCTCCTCCTCTGGGTCCCGCCAGGATCGCACAACAAACATAAATCCTGGCGCACAATTCCACCACTTCCCGGAACTAGCAATTCCAAGAAAGTGAAGGATAAAACCTTCAACTGGTGCGAAGTGTCGTCGTTGGACTGTCACGCACGACCGCCACTCACACCGGTGGAGAACGTCGTCCTCCTGCTCCGGCACCGTCGCCAAGGGCAAATCTCAGCATGTTGGCGCCGGATCCTCCGTTTGGATGCTTGACTTTCCAGTCAAGCCAAATACGCCCTCCTCTCGTTCGCTCCTAAACCTCATCCGAGGTGCGAACCCATGGCTACTTCTTGCTCTTTTTTGCCATTTGTGCCATGGTTCCTATTTGGTTACCTTGCTATCTATTTGGCATCCGCCATCCATGGTCGACCATTTTGGCTTGGGTCGCCAACAATCTTCACCAAGTTGTTCTTCGTCACCCAACGCTCGCGTTCGCTCCTACCGTTTGGGTCATCCTTCTCTTTCTCTCGGTCTTCCCTTCAACGCTCCTAAAGCAACCTCCCGTTGCTTCGACGGCTCCCTCCTCGCCTCCGCTCACTCGTCTTCAACGTCGTCGCTTCTCGCGACTCCTCAAGAAGTCGTTCGCTCCGCCACGCTTCAATTCAGGCATTCGCCTCAACAAGCTACACCGTTCGTACCCCCTCCGTCTCCGACAACAGGGATATGTCGCTTCGCGACCTCCTACGGTTGCTGAGCGCGACGACTTTCGTCACTTCGCGACTCTCAAGGAACGCGCACTCCGTCTCCAACGTCGTGCCGACTCGCTTCGCAATTCTCGTCGCCCTGCACCGTTGCCGCCTACCACAGGCCAAAAGGGAGAGGGATACACCAAAACCAAGCGTTCGTGTCCTTCCTGGTGCTCCAAACGCCCACGTTCGTCGCCACGAACCGCGAAGTATTGCCCTGTGGCACCCGCCAACTCGCCCGACCCGTTCGCAATCGCTCCGCTCACGTTCCACCAACGTGCCGCCGCCAACAAAATCCTCTCACGTTCATCTGGCGTGCCATTCTACGCCGCTTCGCATGGCTCTTCAGGCTCCGCTCGTATGCGAGAAGCCCTCGGACCCAAGCAAACACGAGCCCCATCATTTGGGACTCGGGCGCAAGCATTTCGATCACGCCCGACATCTCCGATTTCGAAGGCCCCGTCACGTCGCCCGGAACGATCACGCAACTAAAGGCATCGCCAAGGGTCTCCAAATTAAAGGCCAAGGCGAAGTCACTTGGGCTGTCCACGATCAACTCGAAACCTTCGACTCTCAAAGTCCCCGCGTTTCATGTTCCCAACATCAAGGTCCGACTCCTCTCGACGTCCAGTCTCCTCCAGACTTACCTGACGAAACGATCACCATCGAACCGAATCGTCTGACGCTCAGTGGCGTTCCGAACGACGCCAACCGAGGACCCGTCACTGCAAACGTCAACCCGCAGAACAATCTCCCAACGTCGGAAGCGTACAACGCAACCGATCCTTTCAAGGCCGCCGACGCTCTCGTTTCGATCGTGAACACCGTCCACGAAAGGAACCTCAACCTTAACGAAGCAGAGAAAGAATTGCTTCGTTGGCATTATCGCTTGGGACACGTCGGTTTCAAGAAGGTTCAGTTCATCCTGCGTTCCGGTGTCGTCAGCAAAACGGAAGAAAGTCGCCGATTGCAAACTGCTGCGTGTCGACTTACCTCGTTTCCAAAATGTGCTGCCTGCCAATATGGCAAACAACACAGACGTCCGATTCCTGGCACGACGCCTTCGTCGATCGTCAAAGATAGAGCGCACGCTCTTAAAACGGACAACCTTCTCCCAGGACAACGCATTTCGGTCGATCACTTTATTTGCAGCACTCGTGGACGTTTACTTACCTCCGCTGGAAAAACGAAACTCGACGACATGTATACTGGTGGTTGCATCTTCGTCGACCACGCCTCCGGTTTATTTTGTGGAGCATCAAGTAAGTTTGAACTCCCACGAAACGCTCAAGGCAAAAGCTTCGAGCGAATGTGCGCAACACAGGAGTGACGCCGCAAGAGTATCTCGCCGACAACTCAAAACGTTTACGTCCGCCGAGTTCTCTCGCAACCTCTCCGAGTTCCAACAAGTCATCCGGTTCGCTGGCGTCGGCGCTCACCATCACAACGGGATCGCCGAACGCAACATCCGAACCATCATGGCGATTGCACGAACCATGATGCTGCATTCGGCGATCCATTGGCCGGACGTCGCCGACCCACACTTTGGCCCCTCGCCGTCAAGCATGCTGTGTTCCTAGTGAACCACATGCCTGACCCACGAACTGGCTTGTCCCCGCACGACGTCTTCACAAAGACTCGTTGGGAACAGAAGAAATTGATGGACGTCCACGTTTGGGGATGTCCAGTCTACGTTCTTGACAAAATGATTTCGGACGGCAAGAAATTGCCACGTTGGACTCCTCGCTCAACTCGCACCGTCAACCTCGGATTCTCCGACAAACACGCCAGCTCGGTCCCTCTCGTTCTCAATCCGCAGACAGGCTATATCACTCGCAGTTTCACATCGTCTTCGACGATTGGTTCGCAACTGTTCCCGCTTCCGCCGACGACCTTCCGAACTTCAACGACGACAGCTGGAAACGAATGTTCCGGACTCTACGTTTCAATACGTCCTCGACGACGAAGACGAAGAAAGGTTGATTGTTGAGTCGACCGACTACGAGCAAGCCAACGAACTCCTCTCCCAGATGCAACGCGTCGCAACTGCTCTCGACAACGCGACTCCTCCTCAGGTTCTTCCAGTCGCTCCGCCTCCGCTGTCAACTCCGTTGCCGCCTCCAAGGAGCAAATCGCGACGCCACCACCAGTCGTTGTGCCTCCTCCCCTGCCACTCCGTTGCTGACTCCAAGGAGGCGACTCCGCAACCGCCTACGCCGATGCGCCGCAACTCCCGACTCCAACTCCAGTCAAACTCTTCCCATCGTCGCCGACTCCAATTCGTCCTGCAAACGAAAGCGACAAGAAAGTGAGCGAGCAACCAGTCGCTCCAAAGGCAACAAAGCAAAGAGCACACCTGTTAAACACGAACCTCGTCGCTCCACTCGCAATCGTTCTGCACCTGTCCGCCTCGGATACGACGGACAACAAGGACACGGTTACATGGCCGAATTCGATGGAACCTCCTCGAATGGCTACAACAAAGTCGCCGAGTGTCTCTCGCCACTCTCATCGTATAAGGCGAGTGTCAGCGATCCTGACACTCTGAGCTTCGCCGAAGCGATGGCGGATCGCGACAACATCGAAAAAGGCTGCAAACGACGAAATTCAAAGTTTGCAGAAAAACGGTACATGGATCGAAGTGCCGATCACGGAAGCCAAGACTCGAATTTTGCCCGGTACTTGGGTGTTTCGTCGCAAACGTACTCGATGGTACTATCAGTAAGTACAAGGCACGCTACTGTGTAAGAGGCGATCTCCAAGAAAACGTTCAGGAGACTTTTGCCCCAGTCGTGGCTTGGAGTACTGTACGGTTGTTCCTAGTTCTTTCTCTAACTTTGAACTGGAAAACTTGCACAATCGACTTCAGCAGCGCGTTCGTTCAAGCCCGCTTTCGGATCCAGTCTGGATCCATTTGCCACGTGGATTCCACTCTCCGAGAGGCCACGCCACGTGCCTGCGACTCCTGAAAAGCTTTATGGCTTGAGTGTGGCGCCACGACTTTGGTACCAGCACTTGTCGGAGGCCTTGCGCGAGGAAGGCTTTAAAGCCTGCGCTAACGACCCGTGTCTGCTCTACAAAGATACAATTATGGTTGTTCTATATGTTGATGATTTAGGTATCGCCTATCGCGACCAAACGACCTTGACAAGCTCTTCGCCAACCTGGAAGCGAAAACTTAAGTTTTACTCGCGAGGGCACGTTCACCGACTTCCTCGGCATCAATTTCACTCGCGACGCAACGAATGGGACCCTGACCCTCACTCAGAAGGGTCTCATTCAAAGATCAAGGAAGCGACTGGCATGTCCGACAGCAATTACAATTGGACGCCAGCCGCTCAGGCCGCACTTGAATCGACCCCGATGGACCTCCCATGACGGAAACGTGGAGCTACCGTTCAATCGTCGGCATGCTCCTCTATTGTCCACAAACACTCGCCCGACATCGCGTTCGCCGTCAGCCAGGTCGCCAGGTTCTGCCACAGCCCGAAACGAAGCCACGCGTCCGCCGTCAAAACTCTCGTTCGCTACATCGCACGAGCGACATGGGCATGATCGTCAAGCCCACCGGCACGCTGGATCTCGACTGTTATGTCGACGCCGACTTCGCCGGCCTCCATGGCCGCGTGATCCCGATCGTTCTCCGACCTCCGCGAAGTCTCGAACTGGGTACATCATCACGCTCGGCGGATGTCCCATTTTGTGAAATCTCACCTCCAAAGTGAGATCTCCGTCCACGCTCGAAGCCGAATACTCCGCTCTCAGCTCCGCGATGCGTACGCTCTTGCCTCTCCGTTCCATGCTCCAGGAAGTCGCCTCCGGCATCAAACTTCCTCGCACGTTCACGTCGACGATCAAGTGCCAAGTCTTCGAAGACAATAACGGCGCGCTTCTTCTCGCCGTAAACCAACGCATCACCAACCGCACGAAGTACTTCCAGGTGAAGTGGCACTTCTTCTGGCAGCACGTGCGTGATGGCACGGTCGCCATCGTGAAGGTCGACACTCAGGAGCAGTGGGCGGATTTTCTTACGAAAGGACTAAATCGTGAGAGTTTCGAACGCGTCCGCAAACTGGTCCAAGGATGGTAACGGCCACCCAAACCCTTGTGTCTCTTGTTCAAACTGTAACCCTCGTTTGACTCGTATATATTTTAACTGACGTTTTGTGTTTTGTTTCAGCATTTATGGATGAAAGGGAGAATTGAAACCTACGCTGCACTGGACTGCGATGCCATCGTTGTACTGTGCTACTGTGAGGTCATCCATCGAAATGTGAAACATGATACGCTGTACTGTCCGGTCTCTAATTAATTTCGTACGAACTACGAAATGTCAAATGCCATTTGACACGTTCGACGAGTTTGTCGTTCATACGATCGAGTGCCGAATTTTACTGTAGCTTATAATTTCTCAGAACGTACTTTGTGTGAAACCTTCCTGTAATTTTCCTACGGTACTACGTACTATTTTCTACGATTAGAGTATCATCTCCGGTGATAGTCTCAAGTGTG